>NNCF01125955.1:564097-640324 GCA_002313205.1 Laupala kohalensis
ATTTTTACTGTAAAATCGATATTGTTTAATCATAGGATTTGAATATTATTTCAAGATATAGTATGAATTTCGTGAGATACGCCTACCTAAATATCACAAAATTTTATTCAGTGGCGCAAAGAACTCAAGGTTCATTGGCATCAGTTATGTGTGATGTTTATTGTAATTTCAATGAGATTCAGCTTTTTTATACTACTTTTTTAGACGTGAATCGGAAATCAAGCATATGATATAAAATGAATTAATAACACTACATTTTAATTCTAGTGATATCTTCAATAATTTTAAAATAATAAATAAATTACGTCTGTAAGAAATGTATTGATGCAAGATACAACGATTGGCTGTAATCGTGCTACATATAAAACAATATGCTCAGAGAGTAACATTAATAAAAGTTTATTTTCAATTCTCAAAAAAAATTATAATAACAAAAGGAATATATCACTTTTATTTAGACTTTCAAATACAATTGAGTTGTATTCATGCACATTATCTGAGATTATCAGACAATAAAGCATCGCAATTAATATTACATTTTCCCCCCAGGGGACTTACATCTAGCAAGTACGTGATTGGCAAACACGGGGCCCCGAGCTGAGTCTGGCAGTACTTCCTTTTGTGCGAGGCTCCTTCCTTTCTCTTTCCTGACCTTCCTTGGTCACCTCTTGTTCTTTTCGATCCCGTCGGTAGGGTATCTTTCATTTTCCTCTTCTTTTTTTATATTATTTTAGTTTTGTAATGATACGTGTAATGTTTTGAAATGTGTTTATATTTGAGTTTTGAGTTGTAATTCAGGAGGATTTTTAGTGGGAATGGTTGCGTCATTCGGCGAGTCACACACGCGTGGAGAGTCATATTGGCTCTCCTTAGTGCGTAACTGCATTTTCCCTACCTGTACAGAATTTTAGGGCTCTAATGACCTAGATGTCGACGAGCCGTATATTGCATTTAATTGCATTTAACAAAAAATTGCATTTAATGATGTATCTAACATTGTCCCAGTTCAATAAATTTCATTATTTTCTCCACTTTCTTTCGTTACTATCGATATTCCGTGGAATTCATTGATTTCAATAGCAAGTAGCAAAAAGTTAATTCAGAAGCATTCTCTATACGAATCTTTATACTTTTTACGAATCAACATGATTGTTCATATTTGTGAAGATAAAGATATTGATTAAAGATTAAATTAAGTTGTGTTGTCTCGCCAACCATTTGTTTATTGATACAGTCACTTGGATCTCCAACAAACAACGCATCTTAATTGATGCTAATGTGCTTATTTCTTTATGCCATGGGTACCTTTGGGGCCTACAAGGTGACAGTTTGACTTTACTTTACTAAAGAGAATTCTCAAGATATAAGCTAAAAATTAAATATTTCTTAAATTTACCGCTCGACCAGCAAATTTATGTGATTGATTTGTTGCAATGTAATCCAGATTTATCGTGAAGCGATAGAGATTTTTCTGCATTATTCATTTACATAATACTATAATTTCCAATATATTCCATTCCATGTCATGTCGTAGTGAGACCATATAATATGCGAATTGCTTTACTTCCAAGGATAAATTAAGTGTTTGTCTTCAAAGTATTACTTGCTATAAATATTTTGAAATGTGTATAAACTAAAACCTAAAAAATATTCCACTAATAACGATGAAATTCAACATTTATCTCTGCGAGATTTATTAGGAATCTCTTCGTTGTTCCTGCTCTACCATTAAACCACAAAGTATAGAAGTTTCTTTAATTTTACGTTATATTTGTTAAACAGAAGTGACGTGTCATTCGCGTCTCCGTGGTTTGTCCGAGATGAACACTTCTGCGATCTAAATTTTTATTTTAAAACGCAGCAAAAAGTAGAACACCTTTAAAATACTCCGCATAATTCACATAAATATTCCAATGAAAAAGCCTTATTCGAATAATTTCACATTTTTCTTCAACGTTTTCAGAAAATACCTGAATTTCTCTATTGTATTGATGGAAAAATTTATGTTTATTCAAGTACATTTCGAGATTTAAAATAACAAGTTCTTAAAATATGACATTGAATTTGGAATCCAGAGACCTACTAGTTACAATAACTTCATATTTAAATTTTTGTGTTATCTTGTCAATTGCCTCGCTGCTATTTTAATTTACTCGAAAATTTATGCTTAATGTCTAATTAATACAAAAAATGTGAACATCCATGTTGGTTCGTGAAAAGTTATGTACTCGTAAAGAATGCATCTAAATTACCATGTTCTCCACCTGCTACTGAAATCAATGAATTTTACGGAATATCGATGCTAACATTTTAAATGAAGAATGAGTTATATTTTTTATAATAATAATAATATTATTAATAATTATTATTATTATATGTGTATAAAATGAATTCTGTTATTGTGAAGCTTAGAAGTGGAACTCTTTTGAAATTAATGTGTATGAATTATAATGAATTTCCCTGAATTTATATGTGTTCAAGAAGGAAAGAATGCATAAAGAAAAAGGAAAGAAAGAAAGCAGAGAAAATGATGTAATTGATATCTGGAAGAATGAGAGATATTAAATTGAATGCATTACTAATTTTTACTCTATATATTCGGGAATATTTTGAATAATTACTTAACTTTACCATAATTGAAATGCGATGTTTCATTGTGTGATAATATTAATCAATCTGTGTGAATACAACTCAATTTTATTTCGATATCTTAATAAAAGTGATTTGTGCTTTTTGTTATATTTATTGAAATCTGAAAATAACTTTTTCGTAGTGTTACTTTCTGAACATGTTGTTTTATATGTTGCACGATTGCAGCTAAGTGTTATATCCGGTATCAATATATTTGTAGTAAATGTAGATATATTCGGTAAGTGGTTTAAAATTATTAATGATATCACTAGAATTAACCTTCAGTGTTATTCATTCATATTTTATACAATCGCTTTCTATAATTCTTTAATTTCGATTGTCATATACGTATAGTATAAAATAATTGCAAATCATGTGAAATTACGATAGACAATACACATCACTTGATACCAATGAGCTTAGAGTTCTTTACGCCACTGTATAAATTTCAGAAATTATAGGAATATTGATAAGTAATTCCTGATTCGTATTTTTTAATAAACATACGATATCTTGCGATGATATCCAAATTCTATGATAAAAACAATATTGATTTTACTACGATGCAAACCTTTTTATATGTTTAATATTATCTAGGAAGGCTTTATGAGTCAACGAAATTTGAGATATCATTTAAATACAGAGAATGATAATGTTTACTGATGTTAAGAATGTACAGAATATTTTTTGTTATGAAAGTCCAAGATATGTATTATAAAAATTTACAAAATATTTCTTTAATAGCGGCGTAATAAAACGTTTTCTCTCGTTACTATTCAATAGGGATATGTACGCCAGTACTAGTTTTCCTTTGGTCCAAATATTGAAGCAGTTTCAAGTTTACCAACGATTGGTCGAACGAAACTGAGGAGTTTTCCCCCACCGCAGAGATGTGGCGTTGCAAATCTAACGGCCCCAAATCTCCAAGCGCGCGGGTCCTTTTATTATTCCAGGACGGTACGTTCTGATATACAATTCCTAACTGTAACAATGTCTTGTTTATAATGTTGAATTATAAATATGAAACTTGTCTACAAGTAGATGGTATGGGGAAACTTGTATGTGTTGTATTATTGCGGTAAATAAAATAGTCTTGCTACTTAAAAGTAAGCATTCATATGTTCATTCAAATACGGGTTAGATTCGATTATCCGTGTAACTAATTTGCACCGGTTGACCTAGTATACGTAGTTTTTGTTTTTTTTGAAATGATGTGGTGGAATAATGTTTGTAGCATACATAGAAGTTTCAATAAACCCTGATAGTTAAATGTATTTTCGTCGTAGAACAGGAAACAGAAGAAATCACCCCATCAATAATAAATATCGTCTATTCATTTCGACCCCCTTATTTAAATAGTAGAGCTTTGTTGTTTTACTGCGAATAAAGTACACTCAGAGAAAATGTAACCTAAGAAGAAGAAGAAAAAGAAGAAGAGGATGAAAAAACATGAACGGGAAAGAACTGTATATTAGTTTATAGCAAAGGGCTCTAATGACCTTGCCGTTGGCGAGTCCTAAAACCCCACAAATATAAGTTTATAGCTAAGTTCTATCGGTAAATTACTTTATTGTCCCTAATGTGGTCATAGATAGTTTGTAACTAATCTCTTGACAAGAAATAAAAATTTATTTATGTATTGCCAGTATAACTGTCTTGATGTTAATATAGGGCTAGTACACAGTGTTGCCAACGCTTTAACTTTCATATAGTGCCGGGGGATTATCATCACCTTGATGACATGTTTCGAACTATACTCAAAGTCATGGAACATTACTCAGAGAAAATGTAACCAAAGAAGAGAAAACCATAAACGCAGAGTCTTTATAGTTTATTGTAAAGTAAGAACAATAATTTTGTTTATTGTCCTCAACGAGTTCATGGGACATTTCTAGCTTCCGTCTCGGCAATAAATTATTAATTTATTTATCGGCAACCTAGTAGGCTTAATTCTGGCACAGGACTTGTATATAGTGCAGGCCAACGCTTTTACTTCACCATCGTTCATAAGAGTAATAATAAGTGTCCCCCGCGTTATATTGGCAGGACATTCCAATTCTTTTAAACTTAAATATATCGTCATAATCGGCCATCAATTCAAGTCATTTGCTCTTGTGGCGCTGTTCTTTTCTTTCTGTATCGAGCGTGTGCAACAAATACTACCTTGTGTTTTAGTTTGTTCTGTTATTAACTAGTATTTTTTACAGCAAGTAGTCACCATTGTTCGGATATTACTTAAATTCGCAGAAGTTGGAAATTCGTGTTAGGTTAGGTCTGGTTGCATTACATGACTTTGAGTGAACTAGTTCGTGAACGGTATATGTTTCATTGTCACAAAATATGATCCGAATTCCAAAGTCATCATCGAAAACTCCATCTCATTTCCATTTACCGTCTAGTCCTGCATATTCGCTCCTACCGAACAAAACACGTTAAACGCGCCAAATCAGTTCGCAGAAGACTTTCATTCTCGCATAGTACCATGGCGCTATGCAGAGGATCCTTTCCATGCTCGCCTTTCTCTTTGTCTGTATCGCGTCTTTTTTTCCCTCGTCGTGCGCTTTGTGCCATCGGAGATGCAGCTCGTAATGACTCCACGTCCGTCTGATTGCCATGGAGACCCTCGACCCGTCCATGCGATATGTCCACGCTCAGTAAATTACGTGTACAGAAATAACGCATCTGACGCCGGGACGAACAAGCGCCGCGATGGACAGTTCTCTTTATACTGACAGCTGTGTTTCATCCCTTTTAAGCATGGGAATTTCGATCGGATAAAACTACGTCTTTGTGATGAAGCGGGAGGGTAGGGGGAAGAATAGAATAGACGAGAATGTGGGACGCGAATTCCAGATGCGGACTTTGACAGAGAAACGAAACAGTGTCCGAGAGAGATTCATATAGAGACGAATGTATTGAACCGACACAATAGAGACGGGAAAAGCTCTTGCGTACTGGAAAATGTGTGACGTGAACGAAAAAGATGCGCTGAGTTTGATAGAAATGTATCGGGACAAAAGGAGGATATAAATTACTAATTAAAAGAAACGGGGAGAAGTGTATTGAATCGAAAAATCATAGACTCAAGTGCAGCTGCTAGTTATGATGTTAATTTATTTCAGAAAACTTGCTGGGTTCTGATTAAGTACACATGATCAAATTCGCAAGATCAGATTTCATTTAAAATAATTTTATGGCGAAGAATATTTCAAATAATATTGCTGATTGTGTTGTGAGAATACTGAAGTGTGGATTGTTATGAAACGTACTTTACTACATTTTTGTATCGTCTCACAGTTATATAAAGTTGTACATAAAAAAGTCTACTTTATTCTGTTATTATCACGTGTTATTACAGAGTAGCTAAATGTAATTGAGAATGAAAAAAATATATTCCTTCATTCATGATTGAAGTGACTACATACAGTGTATTAGTTTATTTTTGAATGGGTCCGCATATGAAAGCATTGAATGAGCTCCCCTTAAAGCGATTACTTTTGTGTTATATCAATAGAATTTATGATGAATTTTTGCGTTGACAGAAAATGGTTTCTAGTTAAACTAATTATAACACATAATTGGATATTGACCATGATTCAATGTGAAACATTTTTCTATTCTAATATTTAAGAGTCAAATATATTATTTTTCCTTTTCTACATTTAATTGTGATTGTTGTTCAAGACATACTTCATGGAATTATACCAAACATATTGTGGCCATGTGTTTCTATGAACCGTATTGAATGTTTTATATATTCCATTTTCTGTAGTTTTATGTAGTAGCAATCAAACTTGTTAAACATGAACTAGTTTATTTCGAGAAATCTGCTCTTAACTTGATATGGACGATTTTGGAGATAATTTTTAAAGAAACATGTACAATTTTTTAGTTGTAATCACAAGGAATGAAATTAAAACAGATTTTAACATTTAATGTTTCAAACCATTATTGTTTTAACACAAAAATATTTCGGTGAAAATTTTGAGATTGAGAAGAAACGTTAAACTCTATAAAAATAGGAGTTACTACATTATGATACACAAATTTGCTCAAGAAGTCTGAGTAAATGGATTTCGAAATTCTGATGAAATACGTATCTGATCTGACCCCTTGTGATAACTTAGCCAGTTCGTCAAACACTTCACGCCAGTGACTTCGAAAACAGCGCGTAAAATTCTCTCTAAGTTGTATTCTGAAGAAGCTACACCCAGAAAATATGCTTCCACTTTTTATAACTTCCACCTTTTTTCGAAGTAGTATTCTTGAATTATATCTTTCCCTATATTTTAATATTTATTTAATACTTTATGACGTAATGAGGTTTAGTCTTTAACCTAACCATTTTTTTGGGGAAGGAGGGATGTTGGACTTCCAGAAACCATTAGTATCGAACTGACATTAGTCTGGAGACGGATAGGAAAACCCAGTCTGGAAACGTCACCTAATTCTGAAGTAACCCCACCCAATTATTCCTACCACTACATCACTAGCATCAACTTTTTAACTATAACTGCATTATCGTACACACAAGTCTTAATAAATTGGTATAAAAATTCTGAATCGTGGTGAAATACGAAACTGATCTAGCGCCTTGTAATGATTGCAATTCGAAAAAGAAACTTCGAAAAAGACCGTGTACATTATTCTACATGTAGTACTAGGAAGGTGCACCCAAAATATATCTAGAACGTTTTAATTTTTACCTGTTTTTGAAAACGTACTATATATATTTCCCTATATTTTAATATTGATTGATTGATTTATTTATTTATTCAATACATTATGATGAGGTTCAGGTTATGAGACCTTCTCTTTCGCGTAGCCATTATTTGGATTAGGAACTTTAATAGGAGAGGAGAGATGATGATATGCCATGGAACTTATGGGACCCAACCGACTTTGGTCTGGAGAAGGTGAGGTAAAGCCCAAATGAAAACCGCACCTAGTTGGCCGAGTGGAGAATCGAACTCGCGTTCACACGGTCAGCAGTATGCACGGAGCGAAGGCGCTAATCGACACTATTGGTAAAGCTTTCAAAATTATTTTTGCCTGGAAATTACACCTACATTTATTTTATATGTTGGAGTAAAAAGTAATTTGAAATATAATTTGAAAAGTAAAATGTAAATATAATGGAGCAATTAACGTGGTTCTTACTTCGGTGTAAATTAGCTAGGCTCTACATACACGAGGTAAGACGCATACATTCTCATTCCTGAAAATTCGAAGGAATAAAGAAACCGGACTGAAGGTATTTCGATACTCTGTTCTTTCATGGAATATATCTAAGAATCTCTAACAGATTCTCTTGATTCGATCTCGGACTCCGAAGCGCGTAGAAGTTCACGGACCCTTGTGTTCTTTTCGCGCAGCCGGCGGCACTGTACGGTAGTCCACCCCCGCGGAAATCGCGTTCCTCCCCGCTCCTTCGCAGTGGAGGAGACCGGTCCACGGTAAAAGAAAAAAGGGGTTGGCTGATTTACGAGCCGTATAGAAGAACAATACGTCCACTACGGCCTCCGTTTCCGCGTCCGTTTCCACTCTCATTTTCAACCCTCTCCTTCCACCCCCTACCACCAACATTCCCCTTATGCCTCTCGAACGCACTCACCATGCGGTGCTTTGTTTTCCGATTCGTCCTGAAATGAGAACGACGCAGGGGATAAATCTCTAAATGACTGCTCACGTATTGTACGTCTTTAAATATACTACCTGAGTTCTCGAGACTTCACTTGAATCAGGTTTTGAATTAGTGTGTAAATAATAGTTCTTGAATTTCCGTTGCTATCTATTGAAAATGTTTACCGCATTCAGCTGTCAAAAAAATTTTGAATCATACCAGGCACGATAAACAACGCAAAAACACTAGTACATAGAAACAGGTTAACCAACAAATACTCGCATTGCGTGCTCGTTGAAAACCAGGGAAATAAGATATATCGATTTTACTAGAGTTGGTAATATGTTCGCCGAGAATTTAAACAATGGTAATTGTTTGATTGATTCTATTTTTATAATATTTATTAAAATAGTGTAACTAATATTTGAGTACCAAAGTTCATAAATGACCTTCAGTGTTCCCCAACTGTATGTATTGTTTTTGTTACCGCAACTGTATGTATTGTTTTGTTTTTGTTAATTAAATGTGTGCCACAGTTAGAAAAGTCTGTTTCAAAAGTTAGGATACAATTGGGTGGATAGATGTTTTGTAATGTGGACGAAATGCTGTTCTGAATGTAAACCAAAGATATGTACTGGTGTACAGTATTTTTCTCTGTCATCAACTCCATCAAAATTTATCAAATAATCCACTTTCTCACTAATAACTCTGCTTCGTCATGCTAAGTATAGTAATAATCTCTTGCAAACAGAGTAACTTCGAATTGTGAAGTGTATCTTTGTAGTCAAGTCAAATATTCTGAAGAAAGTATACTCAGCATGAAATGAGTGTAAGAAATAAAATACAAATATTTCATTGTTTATGTGTGAGTATACTCAAACCCCATGAAATTATTTGTAATCCAACGTCAGTATAAATTTTTGCTCTCACATGCCCGATACAGTTAAATGAAGCATTATTTCGATCGTGAACTTGTAAAGAAATGGTCAACAATAATTCTACGTAGTCATAGGCTATTGGACGCATCGAACAACTACGGCTCCACCATGCGCCATCGAATTTTCCCTGCAACATGTACATTTCTCTCGTTCGTGCGTGACCGCACAAAAGCATTAGCGAGTCGCTTTCTCCCTGGAAAATACGATTTCCCCCCTCCCTTCACTCGGCGCGGTAGAAATCACGCTCGCGAATCGCGTACCTCGCTCGGCAAGTGTTTTGCGACTTTAGAGCGCTCTGTCGCGATTTCCTGCCACTAATTGGAGCATAGCCCTCCTCTGTCACCCGACCCCTCACCGTCCCTTACGGTACTATTACGGAGATGATGATTTTGGCACGATGCCACTTGCGAGGGGCGAAGCACTGCTGACCTAATTACCTTCGGAGTCACCATCATCACCGTTTCAGATTTCGTCGCCATTGAAAGCATCACAGTGATCGAAATCTCGACGCTCCAATCCATTGCATTGACGGTTGTTGAGTAATGAGGTGAGGGCAAAGAGTCCTGGGAACGTTTTCCCTCGTAGATGAAAAATATTTCGGCCAAAGCGAGAAACGCCGACAGAAACAAATGTGGAATTTCCAACCAGAAATCTTGATTAAAGTAGAGATGATACCAAATCGAGGTAGTGTTCTCGATGCATGTTCGAAAGACACTTGGTATTACCGTATACTGACAAGTATGAGACAAAATGAGAATACGCCATGACTCGAAGCAGTGACGGATTTATGGTAGGGGTGGAGGGCTAAGGAGGCTATATGCCCTTAGCCCCCCTCTCCCGCATTGGACCTGAACTCTTAACGGATAAATTTGAAGTTGATAAATGGCATACTTTATGAAAGATTAATAATTTTTTTAAATTAACATTTGTTAGTTATTAATAATATAATTCTTATTATTATATATTAATAAAATTAATCATATTAAGAACTGTAATAAATAATTGTTATTGTTATTAATAATACCAGATTGTTACTTATTTGTCGCATTTTATTTAAAGGTAATATTTATAAAATTTGTGCTGTAAAACCATAAATTTTAAACAAAAATTCTCCTCGATTATCCCCCCCCCCCGATTATGGTCTAGATCCGCCACTGACTCGAAGTAGAAATATCAACTTTAGGTGTAAAGTTTTTAAACTATAAATTAATCAGCTGTGTTCTAATTTTGACTTCACGCACTGGAGAAATGTACATCCGTGACCCTGCGTACCAACATCCCTGCCGACCCATTCCCGCAGCTCTGTATCTCTTTCAACGATGTGCTGGTTAATACCGGCTTATGTCAGTTAAATAGTTTCCATACTTTCCTACATTCCTTGGATGGTCATGGCGTCTGTCTCAGCAGTATGTACTTAATGAACAATGTTTTGGTCAAGTTTTCCCTTTTCTTGAGCTCGTGAAGGGGTAATGGATGAAGTTGGGAGTAGACGATTCCCCTAAATTAAATATTTCAATTTCAATTATATGTGTTGTTTTATTGTTTGGTGATGTATGAGTTGAACAATACTCGTATGTCAAAAATGATCAAATGTCCCTCGTCCTTCATAGTACATTCTGGTGCTGTTGACATCGCTCAAGACCCTTTAAGGTGAAATAAGTGCTCAAAGCGAAAAAAATGCCCCATTGAAAAAATAGATGCGTATACTTTTGTTCGCTCATCGAAGTGAAATATTTTTGCCACTTATTAAAGTTTTGTTCAGAAATAAATATGTTATTATCATTTTCTAACTTCGCGTATGCTAATAACTTTAGCTTTTCCTATTGTAGGAGGATATAATTAATTGCAATAGAGTGTAATAATATATTAACAAGTTCATTCACCTACTGTATGTCTTAATTATAGACAATCAATCAATTAACTTACAGAATTAATTTTTTCTAAATCTTCATTTAATAAAGTTGTTAGAACTTCTTTCGTTTAATACAGTTGATTATAGGTTCGCCTACGTTTGGAGGTTTACTGACAGGTCTTGTTATTAGTACGTAGATGTATTACATTTAACTTTTTTTAAAAACTTTAATTTATGTACAATAAAAATATGTTAGAAGATTGAAATGTTCAACCTTCTCTGTCAATTACTTCTCTAGAACTGTTGAATGAACAACCTAGAATGTTCAACCTTCTAACATGTTTTTATTGTACATAAATTAAAGGTTTTTTAAAAAAAGTGAAATGATGATGAGATCAATAAACCTCGAAATGTAGACGAACCTATAATAAACTGTATTAAATGAAAGAGAACTTGTAACAACTTTCTCAAATGAAGATTTAGAAAAAAGTAATTCTGTAAGTTAAGTGATTGTATATAATTAAGACATAGTAGATGAATGAACTTGTTAAAATAGAATTAGACAATCGAAATCTAAATATTGTGTAATAATATATATTAATGTGTACTCACATTTATTTATTTATAAAATATATGTATATGTTTTCTCTTCATAAATTTTGTACTTTCCAAGTTTACGTGAGACATGTCGTATTTTCTCTGATTTGTAGTACTTCTATGGTTCATATATCTTCCATGATTACTTTTCTTTCTCATTATCAAAACCAAAATATTGACTCTGACGGAATTTTTATTATCGTACCAACTAAAACTGTCGTTCAAAATAAATTTTATTCGGAAATACATTCTGATATATATTGATTTATTTCAATCTTGGTATAATAATTCCATTTGATATTCTTCGGTTCATTTATTGTTATTAATATTTTGTCACACACTTTGAGTTTCATTCATCATTTACTATTATTCTTCAATTTTTCTTCGTTCATATTTAACAGTTAAATATTCTTGCCAGAATACTTTTATTTTATTAATCTCTCTTTTGTTCATCTTCATCCAACAATGAACGTTTAATCCTATAACTTCTTTTATAATGTCTTATCGATATTACTCATTTTTCCTTCTTATTCCATTGTACACTTGACATCTCTTTCTCCGATGATTCTGCTATTCACATCTCGTGTTTTGCAAGAGTTATTCCAATTACCTCGCTTTGCATTCCGATCTCAGCTTCTTCTATTCAGGGGATTCCTTGTCGTTGATAATAAACCAGGAACTCATTTCGTCCTGCGCTTCCTTCGAGAAGAGATCATTAAAGTCGTAAGGTTGGCCAGAGATAATTCTTTCTCAATACGCAATTCAATGAACTGCGAAAATGTTTTTCGTTCGAAGTGCTTCAGTTCCATAGATGGTATTGATTGAAATTTGGATTGATGAATTGATCCGTTCGTTTTTATATTTCTTGGCTTAAGCTCCCGAAAGTTGGTAAGCAGTTTAATAAAAGATAACTTTTCTGTCTCAATTGCTTTTATTTGTTTGTTTATGTAACTTCAATAAAGTTTAAATCACTGCAATTATAAAATGTTGTACATACACTAAGTAAATTTGAATATTTTTGCACAAAGAAATAAAAAGGAAACAAATGAAAGTATGAAGTTCTACGAACACAAATAAATCCAATACGAACATGAATATATGACAAGTATTACTAAATATCGATACGAAATTTCTGTAAGAAAAATATTTTAAGAAAAAAAGTATATGACACTAATTATCTGGAGTCTGATGTCACCAAAATGTTTAGACAAATCCTTTTTTTGAAAGGGCAAACATAAATATTTTATACCACGGGAATTTTTCAATTTCATTATGTTATCATATTATCACTTGATAGTTATTCGGAATCTTTTGCCGATTGACGAAACACCTATTGCTGATTGCTTTATTATGCCAATAAAACATGTGACTTGAAAACGCCTTTTTTACTAAGTTTCCCACATATTATCAGTACCTATAATTAACTTCTGGTTTTGGAAATAAATTCATGTTCTGTTTTAAGAAGCTCTAATACCATATGACCAAGAATAGTAAAACATCTTTGTTTGAATTGTTAAATATTAAGTCGATATCTTTTTCAGCAATTTTGTCTCTTTGCATTGTGCATCTTCGTCGTAATTTTGCACCATCAGTAACTTTCCGTTACCATGATTTAGGAGAAACTAATAAATCGATCTTAACGTTACTGGACACTACTTCCGGTGGCGGCTGAGAGCTTCACATTCTTCAAGAAATTCCTCAAACCCTAATTAGCACTCCCTCGGCCATTATAGGATTTTATGGCTGTTAAATAACAACTGGGTGCTTTGTTTGGGTAATGTTTATTTTTACCTCAACATTTTGTTGGTATAAATATGTTCTACATTGCAATCTACTCAAAGCAGCGCGAAAAATAAACCTAAACAAATTGAACTCATAACGCGTCTTTGAATGTACGTACACTTGTTTTGCAGTTACGCGATCCTAATTGTGTTTGGATTTTATCGTTATCACATAGTTTTTGGACACAAAATGTCAAGTATCATTTTGTATATAAAATTACAATTACATTTTGTATATAAAATTACAATTACATTTTGTATATAAAACAACAACATAGGCATCACATGAATGACATTGTAAATATTTATCGTACACTTGGTATCTAACAGCTATGCATCTTAAAGCAACAAACTAAGTGAACAGTAGAAATTCTCCTAAAATTTCGAGAAGTTCCTAGTTGCCTTTGGATACTTATATGAAATTTTCCTCGTATTCAGTATTATGTATTTTTTACTGATATTTCAAAAATACCGGATGTTTACACAAAACATAAGAGCTCCAAACACACTCACCTCTCCAGCACACAGCAAACCTCTGTTAACAATTCACCACCAAGATTAAAAAAGGTTCAATAAAAACTGCAGCTTGTTGTTGAGGAAAAAAATATCTGATTGAGTGCTCTAAAAATACTGTTTCATTGTCAAGATAACTTTTTATTGGTTAGATCAATAATACATTGAATTTACTAAGTAAATTCACACTATTCAATAATGCGAATAGCTATAAGTTGTTTCAGTATGGAAAAATGACCAAAAAATGAATTTCATAAAGATACAATACGTATTTTATTCCTTTTCCAGGCTTCCGTTAAAACGCAGCCCCGTCGCCATGCCTATCTGCTTGCCAGCTGACATGACGTTCAATTGTCAGCAGTTAGGTTCGTGACTCTCTCTGTTAGTAGAAGTGGGAACTAATCCCTTCAACTATTCTTCGCGGGATCAGCAGCGCTCTGTTGCCTCGGTGGTTCCGAGGATAGTGACCAAATATATTATATTTTTTAAGCGGCAATCTCAATTTTTCAGAACTGCGCAGGCGCAAGACACTTTTAAGCAAGAGTTGACTGCCCGCTCCAGGTGTTTTGTAACCCGTTACCTGCACGATCGTTTTAACCGTGTTTGTTGGGTTTTTCGAAACACCGGAATATCTACTGTATTCTGAAAATGAGTAAAATCATTTTTCAATAAATTTTAGTCAGCATATGGCTATTTGGCAGAACAGGTGGAGCGTGTACGGTTGACATGAGGATTATCAGAGTTGGTCGACAGGTAGTTAAAGGTTGGGGCATTTTTCGGAATGAAAAGGGACAGAAGTGTAATGGGCATGAAACTAACTGCTGAATGAAAAACGAAAAAAGGGAGAAGAAATCCCTAATTCTTGTATGCATCTGCTCCCAGGATGTCTTGGAATAATTTTGTACTGCGATTCCACGGCTTCAGACACTGAGGTAGCACGCTTTTTCTAGTTTGTTGTTGACATATCATTAAATTCTCAGAAATCCTATGTCCCGGTACAAATTGCTATGCGAGTAATCACAAATATTAAATTACTAAAATACAGTTAACTTTTTCAGTCTTAATAAAATATTGATGAATACCACAAAATTGAAATCACGTTTATAAAATGTCCTTGTATTTCACTTCATTAAAGAATTGTGGTGAACTGCTTTTTAACGAAAGTCGTAAAAGTAGGTTTTTATTTTTTTTATTGGAGACGGAAAAAATGATCCATATATTTGTAATGTAAGATTTATGGTTAGATTTTGAACAATGAATATACTTGTGAAATGTCTACTGTACTTCTACTACCATTATACTTATTTAACTTATACTATTATACGTAAATAGTATTAAACGAGATCATTTAAACTCATACTGCTTCACCTCTGCAGTGATTTTCATCGTAATGCTCCACACCTCTCGTATTATTATTGCCTGTATAATAGTATTTCCATGTATGAAATTATTGATATTTATCCTTTAATAAAACAACCTACCTGGTTTTAAATATACCTGAATTTAGCTATATTTCAGTGTTTTTCGATTTAGAACGATTGTTCCCAACGAAATATATTAACAAACTATTTCTGTAGTCATTAATAAAACAGGTTCATTAGTATTTTCTTCATATGGCACGTAATATTTTCATAATCTCTTGAGTACCACACATGAATATTTATACAGTGGATTTATCAGAGCTCAAATTCTTTCATTCTTTGGCTTCTACCTCATGTGCGTTTAGTACAGGATACAAAGTCCACGAAAATGATGTTTTAATGTAAATGCAACATTTACAAGTCGTATCCCTTGTAATAACCGAGCAAAGTTCGTAATCCGATGCTTCTACACATTCTCATTCTCTCGGGGAAACGAGTTTAAAAAAAAAGAAACGCGATATTTGAAGGCGTAAATGCTTTCGTTAACACGTCGGGCGCTCGAGTCGAGCAAGTCGTGAGGCGAAGTGGACGCTGGGCTGCAACACTTGTAGCAACAGGCTCTTCCCTGGATTCCTCTTTCACTTAGGGGATACCCTTCGCCTAGGGCATTCCGACGAGCCCTTGTTCCTTAATACCCTAGTTCTCAGCCTACGAGGTGATCACTTGTGTTACAAACGAATGACCATTCGTCGTAAACACAAGGAGAATATGTTTCAACGAGCATGAAGATAAAGGAAGTATGATTCTTGTTAAACACGCTTCGGATTCACAGATGCACATTTATTATATTTACAGAACATATATACACATAATTTCCAAAGTTTACAAAAGCAGAATTTCAAAATTGATCCTGAATTAGCAAATTGAAGTTAGTCGTTGTGAGCGACTGACATTCTGAGAATAACATCTTCTACAGAGTTTGAATACATATGAACATAAACTATTGTTTATGTGACATCCCCTTTAATACCCCTTTTCCCAATTTATACAGAATTACAATATGGTTAAAAACAAAGATGAAGTGGGATCGTTAGATCTCCACGAAAAACAAAAAGCCCTTAGTCTCAAGTTTTTGAGAACACCCCCCCATTCATCTACTAATAGATTCATTACAAATTTACCTGCTGTTTAAATTAAATTTTTGGTTATTAAAAACCTTAGAGAAATGCAGGATTTTATATCCATCGAGATAGGTTCTGGATGTTGTCCTCCCTTAACGAGGAATAGTACTTGTCCATTGGAATTGCTTCTTTGTTGTAACCTTGGTCCGGCTGCTTCCGTCGGAGTAGGTACGCTTTCCCTAGTTCCGCCTCGTAGCTGTGGAGCAGGTGACTGAAACTAGAGAATGTTGTGAACAGTTATGTTCAATGTAGACTCGCAGAGTGCACGAAGTGACGCATGTCAGTCGTGTTGCGTGAATACTGGATCACGCCGTACACTGCGGTGCATGATTACTGGAATCAACTGGATTTCAGAGTGTCATTGCGATACTCTGAATGTAAACTATGTCGAGACTGGGTCGAGCATAGTAACACTATGTCAGCCGATTGGGTACGGCACTACGCGGCGACTGGCGACTGCGTACTCGACTGGAGTGGAATGGATATATACTGGATCTAAGTGGAATGCACTGGACATTCACACTAAGTAATAATTGGTTTGCCCGAAGGCGAATGGTGGCCTAAAGGCGCTAGATTTACCCGAAGGCCACTAGTGGCCCTAAGGCGCTGAGTTGCCCGAAGGCGAATGGCCTGGAGGCGCTAAGTTGCCCCAAGGCGAATATGTTGAGTGTCCATATACGGTAGCGTCACAATAGGTAGACAAGATCGGGTTTCAGAGTGTCATTACGACGCTCTGAATGTAGACTATGTCGAGACTGGGTCGAGCATAGTAACACTATGTCAGCCGACTGGCGACGGCGTACTTGACTGAAGTGAACTGGATACTGGAACTTGCGCACAGCTGTTTAAATAGCCGGCGCACAGAACATACATAATGGGTACGTTCAATAATTCAAAGTCATGGAACTTGCAGCTTGCATAGAGATTATAGCTTGCAAGGAACTTGAAATAAACATAGAGTTTATAATTATCAAAGAACATTTATATGAATATACAATAATTATACGTAGAATAAATAAATATTGTGATTCTCATGGAGCACAAATAGAAAATAAAGTACGTGATAAATGAGAATCTACAAATTAACACTTTACGAACGTTTGGTTCGTAACACACTGTTCCACTAAGGCAGTCGACTACGGGATCATTGGAGCGCAGTGGATGGCAATAATATTAATGAGAGACAATTTTTTGCTTTGTTTTATTTCTAGACATAGTCTAGAAACAAGTTTTTAAATGGTTAGGATTAAATTGTTTAAAAGTTGTAGATGTTGTTTCTTTTAATATTCATTTAACATTCCCTCAATGACATTTGAATTCCTCATGGTGGGGATTATGACATCACTTTATAGTTTACAAGAGCCAAGTACGAACAAGGTCTACAGTTATACACGAGGGGAATGCTGGTAGATTCTTTTCCTACAATTTAATGGGACATCTTAATCGTTGTCATGAGCAATTCATATGTCCCAATGTGAATATTTAATACTTAAAAAACCAATATTTATGACATAAAAGAGCAATTAGCAAAGAATTTTTTTTTAATTTTGACGCTGATTTAAGTACTGAGTGTTTTTGGTGACATGAATGACTGAATTTAACATTTTACTTTTAATTGAATTCGTAAGAATATAAAAATTATTGTTTAAATGGATACTATGCTTGATATTTTTGGAACTGTGAATCATTATTACAAATATTTTTCTATAACTCTGTAGAGTATTCAAACTAAAAAGTAATCATCTCATTACAAGCAATTTACTTCCTTTAATTATGAAAAAATTGAAAATAGTTCCATTTAAGTGAAGAAGAGTTCTTTTCATTAAATGATGTTGAAAAATGGCGATACATTTCTATTCAACTTTTTCCTCGGAATTCCTTACTATGTATTTAGTTTAAGAGTTCCGTCGGGTAATCAAACTTAATAGCCTAAAGGGTTATAAAAATGTGATTTAGTGATTATTGATTAAGAAAAGTGAAAAATAGCTGAGTATTTTTGCTTGAAACAATCTCTTATATACCATGCTGTCTGAAGGAGTATATATATATATATATATATATATATATATATATATATATATATATATATATATATATATATATATATNCTGTTCTTAAAAAGCATGGATTTGAATGAGAAAGAAAATTCCTGTACACGATTATTGAATAATTGAAATAACTGATAATGTCAAAACGCATTTAGAGAGGGTCACGTAGCGTAAACCATGCTGTCTGAAGGAGGATATGAGAGAACAAGGGGACGAGTAGCGTAGCGGCAAAGTGCACTAGTTGAGAGTTGGTTGTGCTTCTGCCACTGTTTTCAAGGAAGGAAGGCGTCGCGACGGAGGGCGTCGACGAAGCGCTAACGGATTAGCGCGGCCAGGCGGCACTAATGGCAGCGGACGCCCCCAAAGCTCACTTCTCAGCACAATGGTCTCAAAGAAAAATGTCATCGGACAAAATCGAATTTCTTGAAAAAACAAAAAACAAAAACAAACAACAATACTATTTCGAGACCAGTGCAATAAAAAGAGATAGCAGCCCCAAAATGAGGGAGAAATCTTTTTGTGAAACAAACATACTGTGATAAAGGTGAATGTCATTACATTTAAAACATTGTTCATTAATAGGTTTAGTAGTCTATTGAATAAACTTCCCTATCCTCAGAACAGAGAGAGGAAGATTGAGGGTTAAAAATATATTATATACGTAGAATGAAAACAGAAAAGTGTCGCGAGTCAGATTACTTGGATTCATTCCACCTTCAAACATAAAAGTAATTTTAAAACATTATTTAATATATTCTTCCAGAATATATTCTTCCGCTAATCCATGTACAAAGAATACAAAGGCAAACTATGGGAAGTATAAATTAATTAAAATTAACAAAAAAAAAGTTTTAAATTAACTATTGCTAGTTGAAATAATTTCGAAATTATGTCAAGAAGACCTGTTTCTCTTATGTCAACAAATTTGCACGAACAGTTTTAAATATCTCATGAAATTCATTTTATCTGGAAGATGCTATTTAGAATAACAATATTAATTCATTAACTTTAATATTACCTGTATACTTCATCATATTGTTTCTTATGATTTATTATAGAATATTCTTATAGCTATACTTTTTATTTTATTCAAATTTTAGCATGGTTCTCATTTCAATTATTCTTCTTGGTTAACAATAATTTAAGGTCTCCAAATTGTTACAATTTTTGGAGTATTTTATAAGTAAAACTGAAAAATTATCTTCTATGCAGTTTTTAACAATAATATGTGCCCATTTCTTATTCAATATAAACTGATCTTGAAAGTAAAACTTTTGTGTGCATTCAATTAACGTATAGTAAAAAAATATGTTCTTTGTAACTGGTATCGTGGGGATTACGTGGTCCTCGATGGTGCCGCTGTGCTGACACTGCCGCATTCACTGTGAGTCACGAAGTAATTAAACGACTCAGTGGCGAGTGAGCACAATGCCTAGATTGTGAGAAAATATGGAGAACAACTCGTGTGGGTCGTGTGGCCGTTACACGACAGTTAAGAGTTAAATTTGAATCATAATAAAAATAATAATCATCATGTATATTATTACACAAATGTCCCAGAAAATTCACATACAGTTTCTGCGTTACCGGGCGGAGCAAAACACACGATTGAAGCATAGTACTTTAGAGTATTAAAATACGACGCATGCCCGGAAAGTACATACCATTTTAAAAGAAAACTCATAAAAACATTTTTTTAAACAAAATTTATTTCTAGATGAAAGAACATTTCCTAAACTATTTTTCTACGTAGTTGCCACCATTGTTCAGACATTTGTTATAACGGGAAACCAACTTTTCAATGCCCTCTTCTTAGGAAAATGCCGCCGTGCCGCCAGTGAAGACAGCCACTGCTACACACCATTTTTTGTGACGTCATCGCTGTCAAAGCGTCTTCCTCCAAAATCACGCTTCAAGTTCGAGAACATGTGGTAGTCAGAAGGTGCGAGATCGGGGCTGTACGGCGGGTGATCGAACTGCTCCCAACCGAATTGTCGAATAAGGTTTTGAGTGACATCAGCATAATGGGGACGTGCGTTGTCGTGAAGCAACACAATGCCTTGACTAAGCATTCCACGCTCTTTGCTTTGAATTGCGTGCCGAAGTTTTTCCAATGTTTCACAGTGTCGTACCGCACAGTATCGTACCGCAATGTTTCACAGTATCAACGGTTTCACCTCTGAGAAGAAACTTCAACAAGCACAATGCCCTGCCTGTCCCAGAACACAGCACACAGTGAACACTTCACTGTCGGTGGGTTCAGAAATTGTCTTAAACATTTTCAACGATCACTAACAAATGTAATCACAACACAATCCGGCAGTAATGAGGTCAGTGATGAGAGAATGAATCAGAGAGACGATTGCACATGAGCGGAACTGCGACACTAGCGCTGCGTTTGCGGTAGTAGGAAACGGTACTTACTTTTCGGACATGCCTCGTATATGCTGAGAACTTGATTGTTTCATCTTTTACCTTTTCTTTCCCGACATAACAACATTTAAAAATGACAACAAGAAAATAACCACTTGACTAATTTATTTTGAAAAATTGTTACTTGATTGCATTATCTTTAACAAATGACAGCTCTGATGCGTCTGACCATGCTCGTCCTATTCATAACTATTTCGATATCCTGTTCACATTATTTATTCAAAATATGAACCGAGTGATACTTGCTTTCAACGCAGATGAGGGATGGAAGTATCTGCTAAATAAAAGTAAACTTTCATATGATCAAACGTTAGTTAAATTCAACTTTGCCCGTGATACAATCGCTTAGGTTTTTAATTTTTGTAATACACATGTTTTCAACATCCGTTACTATAGATAGGTCAACGCTGATGATGTAGGAGTGGTTCTATCTCATTCCCGCCTTTCGCATTAACGACCATTCCCCAGACGTTGACGTCATAACTCAACGTTGGAAATTTCCAACAGACGGAGAAAACATCGCGCCGTTCCCTGTGGGAACAGACACACTGCATTAATTGTGTCGACTCTTCAGCTCCGTTAGTGCCATGCAGCAGCGGACGCCCAAAAGCACCATGCGTAATCTATAGGAAATGTGAAATTTATAGGATTCTCCTAAACATTTTGTTGTTGTTGATGGGATTCAGCTATCAAATAAACAAAGTATATGATAACAAGGATAGAAATGCTTCAGTTTGGCCATTAAATTCATCATCCACGAGATTTGCTAACGTTTCGAACTTTATTAAGTTTTTTTTCAGGATTTACAACCATCACATCATTAATAACAAACCTAGATCACACCGCTTCAAGCATAATATTGTGACCCTTTTTTCTTATTGGTCACCATTAAATTTACAACACAAAAAAATCACAAAAGAAAATAACGTATATACGCTTGATTGTATGCATTTAATAATTTGCTTGCCCACAAAACATCTTTAATACTAATTACAAGTAATACTCTTGATGTTTATGGCAAATATATAAACTCTTGACAACTTTCGGATCTTCACCATTTCGAATTCGATTCCCGAATCGTCACCATTTTCACCTGACCGAAAGTTGTTACATCTTCTCCACGCGTAGGAAGAATAATGTACACGGAAGAATAATGTACATATAAACTCTTAAAAATAACTCTGAATTCTTAAGTGTAATTAAAACGTCAACTGCTTCCTTCAGTCTTCGATCCTTCGTCTCTAGACAGTCCACATCAGCATGCTCCTGCACGGTTCAGCCTCGACGGTCCTCATGCAAAACTGCGCTCACACACTGTCACTAGAGCCTGGCGGCCAACTTGCAGTCTCTCTCATGACGTTTCGCGCTGCAGTCTCATCTACATCGTCCACCTCTGACCAGTTTTGACCAGTTCTCTTCTGGCCCTGACATCCCACAATGTTTATGTACACCTTTGTCCATATTAATATTGTAATTATTGTTTGTATTTTCGTTTCGGCCAACTAAAGACCACGAAATGACGAGTAAGGCTCAGTTTTTGTGTTTGTTTACTCACTAGATACATCGTGAATTTTTCGGAGGAACAGCGTCTAGATAGGATCCAGATTGCTGTATTCGAGTGTTACAACTGCGGTTGTTAGCCGCAGATGGTGAACTTTTCATATATTACAGCTATATGAACTGAGACATGGAAATTGTAATTGTAATTATTATTTATTATTATTGTAATTATTTATTTATCTTTTTTCATTTATTTCTTTTTAATATTTTTAAATTATTTTTTATTTATTAATCGGTCACTTTAAATTTACCATCACAGAAGAAAATAATGTACATAAACATGAATCTTTGGTGTTGACAAAACGACTCGTCACTTGAACGTTCCGCGCCGAACTGTCACGTCTACTCCTTCTTACTTCTTCCACTATCTTATCTTAGTTGTACCAATACACTCCAACAAAAAAGCAATAACAAGTAATTCGATATGAATGGAATTATTGGAATAATATACACCGCCCCACACAGCATAGTACTATAACACTATTCCATAATGTTATTTTACTAATATAACAAATATTATACTAAAGCATTTTTGTTTTACCAATATACCCCTATAAAATAATAAGTATTTGTGGGATGCTGAAGTTGTTTGATGTATATCTTGTGTTGAACCTATGGAACGTTGGCAATCCGATGGGTAATAAATTTTATGACCAAACTCCCTATCCTTGTTGTCGAGTGTTTTATCTCTTTTATTGCTGAATCCCATCAACAACAAAACAATGTGTTATAGAAACATAAATATTTGAATATAACAACTATACATTATTGAAATATAAAAACTTGACACGTGATCAAGAATTTCTATTGATGAGAGTACTTGATATGTGATTTGAAGTTGTGGAAATGAAGGGGTTAGGGAATTAAATTTATATAACTTATGTCAATCATCGACATCTAGATAAAAGAAAAATCAAAACGTGAAGAAAACAAAAGTAATATTCTAGTATTGATGAAACATAGAATGAATTATTTTTCCTGCATATTTTAACCATTCATAATTCATGTTAATTTACGAAAAATGTGTTTAGTAGATAAAATACCAGATTGTGAATAATTGAAAATCTCTTCTTAATTACACATTGATGTCAAAATTTAATCACAGTCAATTTTCTTCATATTACTTCAAAGATTGTTTTTATGTTGAGTTCATCTGTGAAATTGTATTTAAAAACACATAATTGTTCATCAAATTTGTTTTTTCTGGATCGGAATTTTTTTAAATCTTCGCCCCGAGTAGTAAAGAGAGCGTTTTGTATATTATCATTGCGCTTCTTTATATGTAACAAAATTGAAATGCTTATTTTACCTCCAGATATTTTTTTTACCGAAAAACGATTTGGAAAGTTTTTCGATGAAATCTGATCCAGATGTTATTTCGAGGAAAGGAAATTCAGAGATAGAATATTTCTTGAGAATTCCGAAAACTCCTTTGCCTCAACGATTTGATATGAATTCTATGAGTTGTCTTTCCAGTTGGAACGTGAAAATCTTGTATGTTCGTTGCAGGTGACATTCGAAATAAATATGACTTACCTTTAAAGCGTGATTTAAATAATTCAATTTCTTGATGGCAAATGTCCCTGTTTTAGAATTCAAAGATCTTTAAGAAATGTACGTTTAATTAGTGCCTATTTAAACACGTAGTTCTTCACTTGTTTAACAAAAATTTGGGAAACAATGACATAAGTCTAGTTAACATTAGCGAAAAAGAAATCCATAAAGCGTAGTAATACAGAATAGGAGATTAATGAACAAGATTTACTTAATGTTTAGCGTATTTCTACATAGTGTGATATTTCAGTTACGGTTAGTTTTAATAAATAAGGATATCTTGCGTTAAGGCCCTTGGACGGGGGCCTAAACGTAAGATATTCTTATTTGTTTAGTTTTAACACATCCGAGTTACTTTACCTCAATGTGTTCTTTACAATCTTTATCTAATGAGCTGTAAGTATCTGTTCTATACGATGGGAGAAACAAATATGTTATTTCAACTCGAACGTCTTGCATTTAAAGTTAAATTACATTTCAATCTCACTTTTGTCTCAGTCATAGAGTTGTGAGGTTGTGTTCAGAGTTGTCTATGTGCCCAGATTCGCTCCGAAGCATGCTTTCCTATTTTTTTTATGTACACTCTCTTTTCTTTACTATACGATAACAATTAATATATTTTTTGAAATATTACGGAGAGAAATGAGTATCTTTTTACCCAGATTTAGTTTCGTAGCAACTTTTGGTAAACTCCTATTCCTCTCAGTGCATGTAACATTTGGAAATCAATAATATAATGTATATTTTAAAATATGTAACAACATACATTGGCTAGGTATTGTTTCTTCGAAATCAGCAATTCCAGGTACATTTCCTCATGCCTTCTCCTGAATCTCATCAGACTAGTAGTGGAATATAGAGGAAGGTGTCCAAATCCGGACTCCTCATCTAAAGCTGACCCCCCCCCCCNTCCTACGGGATCAAGAGTAAAAAACTGACTCGAATTCTACTTTTCCATTGGGAGAAGAACATGTTATTCGCTTCACTTGTGTCTTATTACTCGGCCATTCGAACGTGGAAAAAGTTTTTTCATTGCGCTACATTTAACGTTATTTATTTTAGATACAATGGGTAGAGTGGAATAACATTTCAAAGATAAAATAGTCATGTTCCACGTTCCCACAATCCTGTATTCCTGCTCCTCTAATCATGGATCCACAGCCGATGTAGGAACCGACAACGGTAGTCAAGACATACCGTCTTCGTTTCCACGATAACGCTGAGTTGGAGAGCGCAGGTTCAAACCCTGCTTGGTCGAACTAGGTGAGATTTTCAGCTGCGATTTCCTCATCTGCTCCAGACAAATGTTGGTTCAATACCATATCCCCGACACCCCAGAATCTCTGTTTTTCTATTCTCTCACCCAAGAAACGATTAGCTGGAAGAGCAGGCCTCATGACCTGAAGCTCCCCATGATACTTTAAAAAAGTAAATAAATAAATAAATAAATAAAATTGGGATTAAAACCCACAATTTTCCCCTCTGACATAGCCGACTATTATTTCCAAAGCATGCTGTACAACGTGGCAATACTGGGAACAACTAAACAAGTAGTCCTATGAAGACCACTGAGTGCTGCACAAGCGTCGACTAGACGAATTCTAAGTAACTCCTGACCGCTACAGTGTTGCTAAGTACATAGTGGACGGATTAGAAATGTTAGTTGACTATGTCACTGAGCAATGGCTCAGAGTCTCGTAGAAACCGGCTCGTAGAAACCGAAATATGCATCCAAGACAACCTCGATAGCTTAAATATTTACATCAACTGGATACATAACAAGTGGATTTGTTCCATTTTCCAACGATCTTATGTTCCCTACTCGTCTAATCACGGATCCAGACAGAAGCATCCGTTCACGGTCCCTCATCCAGCATCTCCCAAAAGGGTGTGCATCCACGCAAGACGAACTGACGAGTAGTCTCAAGTCCTTTACTCCATTCGCTCTTCTCGGACGCAGAAATCTCTGCGAGAGTTATGCTGCCAAGCGGAGAGCAATTTGCGGTGCTGTGGACCGCCACTTGGGAATTTCCTCCTGCGGTCAGTGATGGAATTCTGCTGCTTGGATGACTTCCCGAATTAGACGAGGAATGTTATACGACCATGTGTATCGTTTTGTGATAAACTAGATTTCCCTTGATGCTTTGTTCGTGTAGATTGAGGAATATGATAAATTATCGTACAAAAAAATAATACTAGAAACATGCGTTATTTTCCTTCATTAAATAACAATGTTTTCATTTTTTGTCGATTTGCTAAAGAATTTTTTTATATTTAAAAAATAGTAGAAAAATTTGAGTTTTTCTGATTTTCATCAGAACAAGAAGCAAGAAGAGTATTTTCCATTATTGTACTCGTCTTAAAATGTAGAATTCTTTGTTCTCTGAAACAAAATATACTAGGTAAGTCTTTTTTCTTCAGAACATTTATCCAAAATTGTGCATCTCATTACTGAAAATGAGGTCATTAATGATATTTGTTTCAAGTCAAAAGTATTTACATTTTAAATGTCCAGAAAGTTTGTCACCATCATGAAAAACTGGTTTCTCTGATCCTTTGTTTTTTCCTTTTCTTTATCAGTAGATTTGACTTCAACACCACAGCAACCGAAGGTGGAAATTTCGAACTGACCGAATAGAAACTCCTTTGCATGTAAAAACAAAAATTGCCTGATTGTGTTTTGTTTGTATCTGTTTAATAAAGATTTGATATCTTAAAAACTGCTATCCGCTTTATTAAGGTTGGAATTGAATGTATAAATATTTACCCGAATACTGAAGTCCTGTGGGAGTATTTAAAGCGTTTAGGAATATTTAACGAGAGCTAAAACAGCAAATAAACTGGAAATCTCCTTGAATGGTCTCGTGGCCAGTGCATGCTTAACACACTCATCCCGCTGTAGCGTTTACCGAAACCGCGCTCTGTGGATTTCTCTTCTTGTCCCCATTCACGAATTCTCTTGGGAATGAAGGGTTAATTCGATGCATTAGTACTAATGTAATGATGGCACAGCCTCTAGTGGCGCGGAATGGTACAGAATGGCTGCCACGTTTAGAATTCATTGCATAAGTCGCTTTGAGAGGAGGAGTGTTCGGAGTCGTTTGATTCGAATTTCGATCATTGGAAATTGTGGGGATTGAGTGATGTTTTCGGAACATTTCAATCACATTTGTGATTCAATTTCTCTCAGTTATTCATTTACTATAACAGTTTGAGGATTGACTACCCTAATACACAAATTATATAGAAACAAAACTATTAGTGTGAGAAAAAAATAAGCTCAAAAACTCCACCTGACACAAAAACCACAAATACGGGAGTAAAATAAATAAATTAGTTAACTTGATTTATATTTTTGAAAGGTTTTATATTTACTTGACAAGTGTACTGTTGCTATAAAATATGTCAATGTTATGAGCCGTAGCGTAACAAAGAGACCACATTATCAACATGAATAAATTTGAATGATGGACATTTCTGGGCCTGGAGACGTGAAATAATGCTCTTTGACGTAATCCTTTCCTTGATATATAAATAGGAATAATAAAATAAATAGTCTAAAAAATCGTATAATGTTCCTTCAGATTTCTGCAGAGCTAACTATTCTCCAATTTTTAAGCTACTGAACCAAATAGATGAAGGGAACAAACCCGCTATTTATCGCAGACCCGCTTTTATACGTAAATACGTTATAATTTTATTACGTATTATCTAAGAACCAGCATCTTTGCTCACGTTCATTTTATGATCCGTATGCAAATTGTTCTTGATAGTGGCCAACATAAATTGTTTGACAGCCAATAGAGCCAACTCAAAACCCACAGTAAAAATGTACATATTTCTTCCGTGTACCCTACACGTGGAGGAGATATGTGATAACTTTCCACCAGGTGAAAACGGCGACGAGCCGGGAATCGAACCCGGGTCTCTTGCTTTGACCGCAGTGATGTTAACCACTACTCCACCCACAGGAGTCCCAGGTTCGATTCCCGGCTCGTCGCCGTTTTCACATGACCGAAAGTTATCACATATCGTCTCCACATGTAGGGAACACGAAAGAAATATGTACATGACGAACCTCAACACGTAGGAACGTGTAAAACCGGTATTAAAGTGCACACAGCATAGTGTGCCGCCTGGTTCACTTATCTCCTGTATGGGGATGTGTCTTAGATCTTCCGGGGTTTGGATCTGGGTGGAAATGGTGTACAGTTGCGAAAGGCGAACGGATGGTGTAGTGGTTAACACCCTGCGATCGAGCGGGAGTCGGGGTTAGATTCCCGGATCGTCGCCATTTTCACTTCACTGAAAGTTATCCCATAGTAAAAATGTCAGTACCTACGACAAAGAATACCGAATTTTGATAATTTAGTTATATCACACAGACCGCAGAGCCATTTACTGTGGTACTTTGCGTCTGGATTTAGCATGTTATTTATTCTTAATTTCAGCCATTTGTTTCTAAAAATGAATGGAATATTCATAATAATAATCTATGTTACGGTTTTCTCGTCGTTACAGGTGACCATGTAATATGGCACACTTCTTCCCGGGACTTTTTTTCCTTGATTCACACGCATTAACTTTTGAACCAATGGAAACGATACTTTCAAGGTCATATCACTTAGATCTGGGAGTAGGATAGAAGACTGGTTTTATTTGCATACATCTCTGTTCGAAGTAAGGATCGTCAATACGAAAGGGGGCAGTTTATCTTTTATTATGCCTATAAATTTCTATTGATTGAGTTTATATTAATTTTACGGATCCATTATTACTGAATGTGCGACATTTTATATGCAAGAGAATTCTTTATCATTGTGAATAACGTTACTATTATCGGTGTGTTATAAAATGAAAAAAAAGTGGTAAATTTTCAATGATGGTGAAGATCAAAACTGTACAGTTGTATGACAAGTTAAAAGGCGTTTCAGTAGCCGATATTCCTCCATTATCATGCAAATGAACAGACGCAGTCTCATATAGCTACATTATAGCTTTAATTAAAATAATTTAGGTTCAAATATATCTATTTACTCCTCTTGTTATCTTACATTCCACTATTCTGATTAAAAACATATCTTTAAAATTTTATCGCTACAATCATGTTTGAAATGTTCATTTCATTTGTAACAAACTTTCGTTTTAGAAATATTCTAATGTTTATTTGCTGATTAATAAATAGTGCAAGAAATACGCTACAATCGGGTTTTATCTTATTCATCTTTGTTATGATAAATACTAAAAAAATCTTACCTTAAAATCAATAACGAGGACTACCTCAATCCTTTGTGCGAAGACCGAGTCATTTTGTATTCACCACGTGACATTCAAAATGTTGTCACTCCCAACCACAGCTCTCAGCAACAATATTTGAAGCTAATGACAACGCCACAGGGAATCAACAAGAGAAACGCTTGTCGACAATGCAAGAGCGACGGATTTATTAAGGGTAGACAAGGGAGTCTTGTGGGAGAGTGTGGTAGGGAGAGAGAGGAATCCCCTGCAGGCCGCCAGAGGCAGGTCACGTGCCCACTAACTTCATTCCAACTTGCTCTCGGTAGCGCAGATATGATGTAATTAGGATAGAAACGGCTGGAGATGGGGGCAAGGAGAACGGGGTGCGGTGATAAAGAATGGAGTTCAAATGGGGAGTGAGAGAAAACTTTCTGCGAAGTCTTCCGGAACGTCACGGGGTTTTGAAGACACAGATTGGATGAAGGGAGAAGCAGGCGAGAACAGAAAAAGAGGAGGAAATTCCGCGACTCAAGCTGTGCACTTTCTGTCTGGAGAATGAAGAGCGCAGTTCGTGACTTGTCGCGACCTGGAAATAGTATTCAGAGATTGATTTACTTTTCTGTGAACTGCCACGTGGCAGGAATGCTGCGTCACTTACAAGGCGCGGTTCCAATGTTTTGTTCCTCTCTTGTTTTTTAATGGAGTGACGTTATGGCCTGTACTACAATTACTTTTGTGACGGAAGGCTTTGGAGATTGTTAGAACACGATTCCGACATCTTGTATTGATTAGTTAAGCTTTTAGTTTTCTTCTCTCGTTTCTATAAGGACCACAACTTTATAACATGTAAGGTGTTTCATTAATCATATCTTGCGTATAATGCATTTATCTATTTAATTTAACTTGAATTAAATTCTTCTTGTTAATATTCTCTATACTGTCCTTTACTTCTGTTTCTTATCTCTCGTTATAGTGCTCAATTAAGGCCAATATTTGGAAGAAGTTTTTTTTTTACTTGTAATAAATTCCTTTACATTAATTAGAAATGTTTGAGAAAATCTGTATTAGAAGATAAACTACTCGAAACATTCTTATGCTAATATATGTTAATTAGCACGTTACGGTTTTGTTAATAATGTTTTCTTGTTTAAAATTTCTATTTGTAATAAAATATGTGAGTTAATAAAAATGTGTTTTGAAACGAACATTTTCTAACGTTTTAGAGGCCATGAAATCATACGCTATTCTAGATAAAACCGAATGAAAATAGTGATGCACAACATGCTTTACTATTTTCAGTATATATGACTTCTGGTATGGAATAATTATAAAAAAGTAGACATTAACTAATTATTTGGTTTAAGATTATAAATCCAGTTTTCCATCTCATGAGTGCACTCATTTCTGCTTATAAAATCGCGTATCGTCATATGTTCATATGCTTCCTCAATGAAAGCAATCCATTAAAATACCCTTGTAACTTCAAAATGATATATTTATTTTTGGAATTGATTTGTAGGTCTCTCTTAAATTGATACAATACTTGTAAAACTATTATCTTTTCTTCATACTAGTGACATTACATCATATAACAATAGCTCCGAGCCAAGCTTATTTCTCCTTAAATCAACCATTTGGCAAGAAATTTGTCGATCTCCATTTATTTGAATTCTGTTGGAGACCATGGAAACCATCAACTTTAATTTGAAAGCTGTGTGGATTTCATTTATTTAAGTTTGTATTCCTTCAAATTACATAGAAAGCATAGGTGTGGGGACAACATCAAATATAAATACGTACATACTGTTCTTTTTTGGTTAGACACGTTCATGTGATATACTTGGACTTACCATTTTTTTCTTCGAGTTGGGAAGCGAACAAGTGACAGATAATCTTTGGAAACGTCTGACGAATAATAATCAATAGGGCTCTAATGACCTTGATGTTGGAGAACCCTAAAACCCCATTAAAAATCATATAAATAGCTGTGCCATATTTTAACCCAAAAGAAACAAAAGAATTTTATTATGATATATTGGGAAACTATATACTCCAGCTTTACTATTTCATAATAGATTTATATACCTACCGTACAAATCGTCGATAGAGATTACATCTCAGATACATAATATTTCAGTGAGCGATAATTTATAAAACTATTAAAAAATAATAGTATTTTACAGGGATAACACTGCATTGGTAATAGGATCGTGCGAGATATAATTATTTCTGGAATTGAATTATAGGAATTAGATATATTTATTCTGAAATTTCTGGAATTTGAATTTTCTAAGGTCTGCCGTGTTCGTCAGTAAGTGGTCGTGTATGTAAAAGTGCGTATAACAATGTATGATACTTCAGAACTACGTCATTATTGTAAGCATACGAGAATTGTATCCCGTATAACCCTTAATAGAATCCTATTTCTTAACTTAATACTTTTAACCTTAACGGAATATAAAACTTCAACCCTTATCGTGAAGAATCTTGCTCTACTTGGATGTGAACTTGGCATTAATAGAAGATATTTGTAACAATTTACAGAGAAACTGACAATTAAAACAGCAAAGTAAAATATCTTATTTCATTAATTCAATAATTTCATTTTTTTTTCAAAGTTCCAGAAAACGTACTCGTATTTTTAACAGTAGCAGTACAATACGATATATTTAAGGTCAAACTCAGTGTTCGTTCAGTAAAATTTCAATGCTCCAGGAAAAGAAAATACTGAAGGAGACCATCTATATGTCTCTTTTATTGGACACCTCTTGTTGGCTGCCTGGAAAATATTATTTCTGGTCAATCACAAATGGTAATGTGGTCAAGAGACGCATATCACGTTTTATCTAGCCCCTCGGCATGAAGCATTCCGAATGGTTGCCAAATAATATTTTGGAACCTAGGAATATTTGATGAGCAAATATCGGTCTGTGTTTTGAAACCACAACACAAAACGTCGTTCAGTGGGACTCTACCCTTCCCTTCCATAGCGGTCGTAATTTGTCAATACGCTTTGGGCTTATTTATAAAACAATGAGGCAATTACACAAGTTCAATAAACAAGCCGAAATTGCGTCATTTTGGACCGCATGCATAAGTCTATTCCTTTATGATGATTAGCTCAGCAGCATTTCGAGCTATGCATCGTTGCGTAGGGAGGGTGGAGGTTAGGATTTTGTTCGATCATCAGGAAGTGCTGCGCTGGGATTTGCTAATGAAGGGGATGTATTCACGAGTCTGACCGATGAGAGCAGATTCCCTTGAAGTGTTCGCAAGATGAGAACGGTCTTGCAGCAGAACGGATTCGTCTCAAGGGGTTCCGGTACGTTCAAGGCTTAAACTAGTCAACAGGTATGATTAAAAAATTATACACATCCTTCACAACTTGTTCTTACATCGTGTTCTAACGAACGTTTCGACTAATTTACATTACGCTTCGGTGAGTTATTTCAAGTGTTTCATTAGTATTTCCGTTTCTTCTAAATTATACCATTTACGATCATTTTTCCGTCTATTACTTTATTTTGAATTATTGTACGACTTTTTATTATTATTTTATCTTTTGGTTTAATGAAGCCTGCAATATTAAATCACTCGCATTTAATAAAAACATGAATTTCAGTATAATATTTCAGATAACAGGAATATCCTGTGGATATTCGACAGCCCTACCGTGACCTTGCGATCCCTAACTTTTGTTACCTCCATTACTCTCCAGTTCCTAGCAAGAATCTGTACATGATGGGTCCCAGCGACAGCAAGCTGTCTATGAGAGCTCGGACTGGCGGTGGTCCCCCGGGCGAGCGCAAGAGAGTGTCTACAAACACCTATACCATTATTCAGATAACCAGATATATCTCGCATATCCGACAAGCCAAAAAAGGGTGATACGCTTTCAATATCTTTCATAAATGTATGCCATTCTTCGTTCCATTACGGCATTTCCTTCGCCAGCCTTTTTCGGAATTGATGGAATGGTCCCTTGCTTGCTTCCGGAGAGTAAATTAGTTTATTGTCCTCCACGTGGTCATACGCAGTTTGTAACTGCTTGTTTACAAACAGAAATTATGAACGTCATGTACAACAATAGATGGTCACTACACGGAATTTCTTGCGCGTGCGCGCGGAAAAATACTTAAATGAAACCAGCATCACAACAAAATATTACAGCTTTATAAATATATATAAAAATAAAAAAAAATTAAATGGTGAAACAATGAATGGTCGTAGATTCTATGTTCTCCGTCACACGTCTCCGGATCACACGTAATATACATTGTAGGCAAAATTAGTGGCCCACTTCTTTTATCTCACCTAAACGTGTATGTTTTAAGGTGTCTTCGTGTAATTTGGGGTAAGGGTGTTTTGTATACACTCTCCTATCCGGAGGTTTCTGTGCTAGCTCTGGGTCAAGAGGTGAAAATTTTGTGAAAATGAAACAAGATTCAGATGTTTGGGATAGCTAGTATCGCGCGAACAGAATCAATAATGCCAAGATTAAAATATCAGAAGACCCCCACACCCGTTGTTGGGGGAGTGTTTTCAAATGTTCCGAAATTACTCGTACGTTGTGCGCTTAGTACTTGGTGTAGGTGTTTCCCCACCGATGGAGAAATCCAAAAAAAGATATCCGTTTTAACATTTCACCTCTTTTTCGAAATAGGGATTCCCTCAAGTTTGAATCGATTGATTCGCGATAGATAGTACTTTATTTGATGTCGTCATTAGACGTAAGCAGCACATTTGTATACAAAAGCAGATCCCACTGACTTGCTACCTTTATTGTGGCGGTGTCCGATCCCATCCCCCTCGGCACTTCCCTAAGTAATATTTATTTATTTAATTCATCCACGGGGAAGACTCCATATATTGAATACAAGTTTAAATAATATCTGAAAGATGGATAAATTCTTCAAAATATTATGAAATACATAGAATATTCATTCGAATTGAGGTAGTACCTTTGATTTATTCTTTTTACTAAAAATACTAAAATTTGGATTTTTAAATTTCAACAGAAATTTAATGATATTGACAGTTAAATCGAAGAGGCCTTGGTGGAATGTAAAAGTCTAATTTAGATAAATATTTACAAATCAATACTATTAGTCATTTGTATATTTATTTACAACCAGTGGACTAAGAATCCGTATATTACAAAATAAAGAAAAGTAAATAGCAGAATTATAATGCATTTAGTTCAATCAGCAATTATTATTAGTGTTATTGGCTCATTCTTATATTAGAATATACTCATAACTCACATTTGTAATATCGCTTTGATACGTTTCCCTCTTTCAGGGTCTTTGCCTTTCGGCGTCTCCACCTTTAAATTGATTCTATTCTGATTAACACTTACAAGTTCGATTTACTGAATTTAAATATTTACCTAATATAGAGCTCACTCGCTTGGCATGTAGCGTATCATCTACAATTGCGGGAAGGGGGAATCGGTTGGAATGTGAATCTGAACCAGGATCCAAATCTAATACTATTCATTCTAATCCCAATCATCATTGATTACAGCTGTAATCTCTCCTCACAAAGTACATTAAATGAATTATGGATACATAGGTCTTATATCTAAAGGATACTGAGTAGAGAAACAAAATAAAAAAACATTACTAATATAAAGAATTGGCCCAAAGTATGATAATACGAGGCACGCTCTTACGCGCGCCCTGGAGTGTGTCCCTCGACACACTGCAAGAATTTTTAATATATTGAGTAATTACGAAGCACGCATTGAAGTGTGTGCTCCGGTGTGTGCCTCATGGCACACTCCACAGGATACGAATTTACAGGTTTAAGGAATTACCAATTTACGGAGCATGTCGCCAACACATGCTCCGGAGTGTACGCCTCCACGTACACTGCCCGTGCGCACGCTCGTCGGCCGCCTGCAAGAGGGGACATGTTGGAGGGGGAAGGGCCAGTCATATATATTTTATTAAAATGACCACATTGTCGCCTGTTTGTATTGGTTGGTCAGAACTCACGCCACTAAGGCGTGATGCTGACAACCCAGATCCCACACCTCGAAGGGCAGGGGCGGGGGCGGCCAGCGGAAGCGGCGAGTCGCCTTTCTACCGCCTAAGTGTTTGGCTGTGCACACCTCAGAGAAATAAGTCTGACCGCCCATATTTTATTATATGAAATAAATGAATAAAGAATTTCAATGTGATTACTGGGACTGTAACAGCTTGATGTCATATTCGGTACATCAATATTAAGAAAAAGTTTTTCGTGAATAGTTACATGTACATGTACCTGATCTAAATTGAAGTTGATCACTGAAACCGTTTTCCCGGTTTTAATCGAATACCGAGGAAGGCCCCATAATTGAACCGTAAGTTCAACTCTTGGGGGTGGCATTGCGACTTCCTTTCTGTTAGAAGGGCACACTCCTTTACTGTAATCGAAGCAGGACGAGCAAGAAGAAACCTATGGTTTAAAAACATGGCGTATCTGAATATGTCGTACTCATCTATAAGCGTTGTAGAATGCAGGATGTGGTAGCGAGAATTCACGATCCATTGATATTTTCACATAAATGCACATAAATGCTCATGATTGGCGAGTAACGTTCTTTCCATTAAACAAAATAAATATTACTGTTCCAAACATTAAAAATGTCTGTGTGTGTTAGCACAACAAAATGAAAACAAATAATAGAACATTATATTATTCCATCTTTATTGTCTTGAATATACTAATTAATTCTTTGTTTACAAATACATCAATTCCATTGTAAATATGAAATGAATCGTGTATTTGCTTTTGAAAGAATAATTTTATGAGTAATAGATTTCTTCGAATGCTGGTCAATAATCATAGTAAATATAGCTGCAATGCCTTTTTCCGTAGTGAGGTTCAGGAAACACCGCAACTTCAATCCTCGTTTCGAACTTGATGTTTCTCTGCAGAGTTCGTTAAAATGAACAATTCTATCGCGGTCTTCGATAATAACATTATTTATTAAAGTGATAGTGACCTTCTTGTTTGTTGGCTGCGCCAAGGTGAGATTAACATACATTAACTACAATAAAGATTAACATACGAGTATAATAAAATATTGAAAAAATTTAAAACATTTTTCAAAGGAAGTACAAGAAGTCTTAATGGAAATAAATCAGAGAGTTCCAATACCACAATTATCAACACAAAATTTAAAAATGAATCTGTCTAACTTTATACTTAATACAGAATCATACAATTTCATGTCCCATGTGTTTTGGACACGTCTTTTGCTTTCAAACAACGGTTGCCCGATCTTGGGATATCTGTCTATGTTTTTCAAGTTTCTTGTAATATACTGTTTATAATATTTCAGTTTATCAATACGTGACTTGAGCGCTTACTGAGCTATACTCAATTGTCGTTTTTATCATGTAACGCAAAAATTAATTTTAATTTGGTTTAGTGATTTTATATGTGCTAGAAAAAATAAATGTATTTCTTGATAATTGTTTGTTTACTTGTCTTGTTTTCAGGTTTAGATTAAATATTTTTTGGTTAATTTTAATGTATGAATGTAATATTTTATTTGCTATTGAATTCTTTTCTCTTCCAGTGGAGGACCAGCGAATTGCATTAAATAAGTTATTGCTGTTGTAACTAGTCTCAATTTGTAGGAACGGATGTAAATGACATAAATTTTACTAGGATGTTGTAACTTAAATAATATTTGAAAATACATTACTTCCCAAACTGATGAAATTGGCACATTTCATTTCTTACGAGATGAACAGTTTGCATTTAAATACAGAAAATGGTTTCCAACAAGGGATTAATAATGGGTCATGATAATTTATGACAATACATTAACAGGATAGGGTAAAGAGTACTTGAAAATGTTACTCTGGGAAAAGGAAAGAAATGCCAAAACACATTTTATGAGATTGTATTATACATGGGTAAGAAAGAACAAAATTAATTAAAGAATATAGAGCATGATAAATAATTAATATTATTGATGGAAAGTAATTAATATGTAATAAAGAAAAAAATTGAGTTATTTCGTCAACATGTAACAACTTGGGAGAATGAGAGATACATTAACAACAGGAGTGCAATAGCACCCAACAAAAGATATTGGCAGAAAACAGGTCAATGATAATATCTGAGAAGAGAAGATAGAAAAAGAGAATCACGTAATGAACGAGTGTTACGGACGAGATTTTATTAGTTCTTTGTGAGGAGATTTCTAGGTAAATCTAAATAGCAAAAATAGCTAAATCCAGCAACAATTAGGAGAGTAAACGAAAAAAGTGCAAAAAATAAAATAAAAAAGTTATTTTTTCGTGAAAAACAATCTTCTTGATGATACAAATTCCGCGGTAATAGGTTTAAGTGCCTGCAGTTGACAGTTTAATTGCTATGATGATCAGAAGATGGCGAGGGCGCATTGTCGCGAGACTAACTAAAAATATCTAATCCAAGAACAGTCGGGGAAAATAGAATTTTTTATATTTTTTAAATAATTTGTAGTAACGTCAAGCAAAATGATGGTTATCAGTCATAGCACATACACTCTTTTGGACACAATCTATGGTATTTGGAAAGTATTTTAGGAAATCACATGTAGCACTTAAAATGTTCTCCATAATTTTATTTATTTATTTGGCACTTTGAATTATTTCTACAGAATACCTTAAATTTGGATAAATTTTATTTTACACAACATCATTAGTTGCACTATAAAGAATTTCCATAATTTTTGTAAGCAATTTCGGTGTTTAATCAGTGTTTCATGTCTCGCGTTAAAAACATATTTTTGGCACTTAGAAGATGAGTCAATTACATATCACTTCTGTGTGTCATTCTACCTGTCGTCGTGTTTCCTTTTTGGATATCTTTGAAATCCTCCGGTATGTAAGGGAGTTTCGTGTTTCTCTGCGCAGATCTCGCTGTCGGACGCCCGCGAAGTGACGCTGATCGATGTTCAGCGCCAGCTGACGGACTTCTACAAATGCGAGGTGTCCGCGGACGCTCCGCTCTTCCACACCGAGATCAAGTCAGCCTACATGACGGTGGTTGGTGAGTAGAAGGACTTTGCCTCGCTGCGCGCTCCGCTTCACTTTGTTGCGGCCATGTTAGACGCTTTCAACAGATGGCTCACTGGGCACTGGAGGCCCGCAAGGTGGTGTTCTAAATGCGGTGGAGATTCTCATGATACATGATCCAACATTTATATATTAATAAAACCTCTTTTCTTCGGCATTCCATAACCCGGAAAGCTTTTATTATCTTGCATTTTCAGTAAAGACCAAAGAATAAAAAACTCATATTATCCAGTCTTTGATTCGTCGCCATGTCTTCGACTTTTATCACAATGCGAACCGTTATTTGCTTTTTTGACAATTTTCTATACCATTCATTTTTGTAAATATATCTAATACATAGTGATAAATATGTATCAGGAACGATACATATGTAGGTAATTTGATAAATGTATGTCACTCTAATTCGTTCATGTAAAATTCTGTTTTCAGAAGAAAAAAGAACTCTGTAGTCCGGGAAAATCTCTAATGTGTTACGCTTCAGTTCCCAACTGCGCCGAAACAAAGAGTTTGACCGTAATAGGTTGATTTAGAAGCTGCAATGAACTAACTGTTCCTAGAAATTTATTATTCTATTCGATCTACGAGGAATCAATTCTACATTATTAAGTCTCAGTAAAAGGTCAGATATTCTTCAAGTTACACTTATGTATTCCAATGTCTTCTTGAAACCAAAGAGCGAGATGCGTATAGGGTGAGAGAGAAAGTGAGTTTCTTGAATTTCATGAATTCAAGAAAGAAAACCAGCAATGTTTCATGCTAATATTGCTAGATATTTTAGATTACATGCGACCGTTTAGAACCGTTAGATATCTTACAGGAGTGTAATAATGAAATGGATTTTTTCTTGAAATGCTAAATTTAATTTTCTGCATCATTACACGGAAAACGATTTGTGAGCGTTCATTTACTTGTTATCTTACTGAATATTGGAAGAAGAAGAGTTTAGGTTTAACACTTAAGTATTTGACTTTCATCTTACCTCTCGCGTTTTTTCATAATGAATTTTAATAACACAAATTACATAATCAAGTTTTCTATAATCGGATTTTGGTCTTATAGGTTTTCTTTGAGTTATGAAATTTCAACTATTAGTCACATAGCAAATAAGCATATTCCACAATTATTAAGGTTTCGATTTGTTTCAAAGTTCTAAAAGGCGGTTACATAGAGTATTAAATAGAAAAAAAAATGCTATTTAAGAAATATAAATGTTGCATTGGGCGCAAAAAAAGAAATACGGAGTTTGCTCCACGTAATGGGGCATGGTTTAGTCATGGTAATGTGGTCATAACATTTTTATTGCCCTTGAATTATTTAGGAGTATTCGTGTTATTAATAATAATGTAAAGATATTTTTGTGTTTTAATACTTCTGTATAGAATTGCCCTTACCACAGATAATTTGTATATGGTTTCACCAGACACAGACATTAACTAAGTGCATGCAAGAATGAACGCGTATTTCTTTGAATCTGATTCACTGACATTTTTGTGCAATATAATCAAACGCTTCTCGTAATAATGAATTCTTTCCGAGACACATTACATTTTTCATAGTGTACTTTGCTGTTTCATTTCGTATGCGTGGACGGAAGAACTCAGAAAATGAGGACTCTACGTTCTAGAAATGAATTCATTTTCCCTGCCGCGAAAAAACGCATAAATAATAAACGAGACAGAAACATTCAGAAAACACACATCCTCCTTTCGCTCATTATTTGCACAAGTGAAGAACTGAAATACTCACGACAGTCAATGTTTTGTCATTTCCTCTTTCTTTTTTTTTTTTTNGTCTGGACGGAGATGATTGCTTAAAGTAGGTTTCAAAGATTCTGCAGAAGTACAGAAAGGGAAAGAAAGAGGAGGGGAATATATCCGTGTCCTGGATACGTTGTAAAATTATCTTTTCTGTTCATAATGCTTTCTGTAACAGACTAAGAAACTTTTTCCTGGGTACTGGGAAATAAAATGTAGTGTTCCTCTTATGTTGTAGAGTTATGCGATACGGTAGACAACCTCTGGTCCAGCTTCGGTTGGTTCCTTCTCAAGGGCATGAGACGTACAGTTGGTCATAACTTCATCTATATTGAGATTACTGTGCACGGAAAATGTATCTTAGACCGGTATTACACGGTCATATTTCTATGTCATATGTCTATTATTGAAGAACTTAGATGAAACACATGTCCGTGTTATTCATAACCTTAAGTAATAGTTGAGCTATGATCATATACATATGACATGCGTTCTCGTTGAGAGAACCTACGTCATATATTTGATAATACACATATCACATAGAAATATGACCGTGTAATACTGGTCTGAAAAGACAAGAGATAATGCTCAATATTATGGTTGAGCCAATCTTATAAATGAATTTCTGTACGGGTCATTTGTAGAAATTTTTTTATTTTATTGTTTCGATTTTCTTTATTATCGACTGGTTATTTGCCCATAAAGAACGTAATCATGCTGATACTTTTAACATTTGATGAATAACACTGGAAGATTAATTACATTTTTCAGTGATGGCAACTTTAAATTTGAATGCCATAGTATTTTATCGCAATACTGCTGTGTCCACCGCATGCAATGCTTATTTGCCGCCGCGGTGTGACAGAAATTAAAAGTCACTTGTAAGACCGTCGTTAAAAACATTTTCGGATATTATTGTAAGAAACATAAACATATATTATTTTTCATCAAATACGATAAAAGATTCTTTAATAATTCTTTGTAGTTTGTTTTTTGTGATTTGCGAAATGCACAAAACTCCATTTTTAAAATTTTACTACTGTTTTTACAAAAATAATAGAGGAAACTTTCCTTTCTGTTTGAATAATATTCTCGTGCGGAATAGCACCAAAAATAAATAATATTTGCGGAATAACACCAAAAATGTGTGTAAGCTGAGACCATAATATTGTTATTCATTAAAATGATTCTTTTTCTTAAAAAAGAAAAGAAACGCACGTAACATGTGACTTTTTTCATACTAGATTTTATATTATATTTTTGTTTATTTTTATCTCGCGCTGGGTGACTATTTTTCATTTAGATTAATTGTCTTAATACATACTGCAGTGTATATTATATTTGCTGTTATTAAATAGTTTCCTAAGTTCGAAAAAAAGTTGAATGTCGAGTACTGTAAACGCATTTGTAATATCTTTAGGTACGTTGAATTTTCACATCCACGTTCTGTACTTTGTAGAAGAAATAGTTAAGTTCATTTTGGAATATGAATGAATGTATTATATAATTAATGAATAGCACATTTAAAATATTGGCATAAAAAAGTTTGGAACTTCGGATTTTCTTCAAATTGTATTTCAATAAAATACAAGCCGAGTGACCATACTTTTTCACGTGGTTTTGGGTCAAGTATGGTTTTGAAATATTTATTCATGTTTCCTCAATGTACTTTTCATTAATGTTCGTGGTTTGTTTGCAGTGTTCATGAGTACTTTGTTATATGTGTGAGTTATTCAAAATAGTTAATGATGATAGTTTCTTTAATTATTATTTTTATCATTCACAGGAAATGTTGTGAACTGTTCATCTCAGGGTCGTTTTATATATTTAATTGATGTGTTACTAATTAATCTGAATTTGTTTCGTCTGAATACTCTTATAAAGCGAGTAAAGTACGAATTATATCCTTGCTGTTCGCAGTTATTACTTGCTAACTATACATTTCATTTGGATTTGTATGAACGTATCTGAATCATTTACTTTTCCTTTCAGGTTAAATTGCTTATGCCAGACGTTGAAATATGAACTTTCTACTTTGACAAGGTACCATGTTGTCGAGAGTTCTGTTTAGTGTGTTATGAAGTTTATTGTTCAAAGAACCCAACTTACTAACCCTTCGGGTATCTTTCTTCCTTGTGAGTAGTTTTAGTGATGAAAGGAGTTTCCGAGTATTAGGAAAACGCAATTTGAGAAATATATTTTGAGATATTTTTTAATTAAAATGTGAAGTGTTATAAAGATGAACTTTTATGGAGAAAGAACGGTGTAATAATACAGTAATTTACTTTGAGAAATAATTTTTTAATATTTCAAATCAAACAGATTAAAGTTAGAAAATTTATTGAACTATGAATCATTGAAACTTAAAACTCCTAAATAGAATTCCACCAATCAAAGTATCGTAATGTAGTGAGTACTATTGGGTCTATTAAACTGAGTAGTTTTCGGTGAGCATACTATATTGAGAAAAGTAGTGAGTACAATGTATTAATCGCAACTTGGGTCGATATTCAACCTAGATTCAATAAACCGTAATGTAACTCATGATGGTAGGGATGAAATAATAATGACATTAATCTCGTCTACAATCATATTTGTATAGATACAAAACCAACCTATTTCTGTAGACAATTATGTATTATCTCACGACGTTTAAGTAGAGATTACGGCTATCGTCAGGTGATTGTATATTTTTGATTATACAAACAAATATTGATATGCAACACAATGTTATTTCATTACACCATTTAAATTTGGATCATTCAATATATTGGGAAAATGTTTTATTTTTAGTTCGGGAGCCAAATGATTATTATCGTATAATTTCAGAAATGTTGCATATAAAATTTACGAAAAACATATTAAATTTAAAAACAGACACAGATAACTTGTCTAAAATTTATACTTGTTAAGAATGATTTTTCGCTTTGATGCTTTGGTTTTCAAGTTATTTATTTTTCTGTGTCATTGTTTTATTCGTATACTGTGTTTAAATTGTATTCAATTTGTTACCAAGATATATCAATATTTGTTTATATAATCAAAAACATACATTCATCTGACGATGGCAGGAATCTCTGCTGAAACGATGTGAGATAAAAAATAATCGTCTACAGAAAAAGGTCGGTATTATATCAATATCATAGAATAATTCATTTATTATCCATTGTCTTGTATAGAAAATGATGAACAGATAATTTTGCTAGTCCCTATTTCAAATAAATCTTTATTCGCAAAAACATTTTTCGGTAACATGTTTTCTAGTATATTTTGACAAATTTATATCCGTCAAATCATTTTCGCTACATCTTTCGAAAGATATTGCGTTCAAAATCTGCTAAGTAGGTCCACGTCTGACTGTTAGTATTCGAAGCGGTTTTGTTCGCTCCGAATCGATTCTCTGGTAAAGGATTCGTGAATACCGCGTGAGAAGATGACTGCGGAATGAAGACTGTCGGATTCTTCGGTTTTGTGCTCCGAAGACACTGTCAAGATATTGGAACGACTTCTGCTAACCCATCCGCTTTTGCGGTCGTCTTCCGCAAAGGAAAATGAAATAAGATCTCCAGGGAGTTGATACGTCCAGGGATTTTCAATTAAAAAACCGTCGCCGTCGTCGCTTCTCGCGCGTTTTACCTTGTTTTCTGAGCGCAAACAGTTGAAGTTTCTGCTTTTGATCTGCTTTCGTCTTCGCACAAAGTGGAGGGGAAATCAAACACGTTTTTTATGATGGTGCTCATGCAAAATGAGTGAAGTACGTTTGAAAGTGTTTCACTGTAGTATTTGGTCGAGAGCGTTTCCAGATATTGTAAGCAGATCAGGTGGAATCGGTTTAGAAGCTCTTTCTGACGTTGCTTCGTACTTTCGAGGTTTTTAGGGTTCGGACGAAAGGAAAGCGGAACATTCTCTATGCTAAGCTGAAATGCAAACCAAGAGTGTTATGTATATACGAAATAAGAAGCGAAAGTTTTATAAGAAGTAAAGGAAATAAACTTTATTTCAAAAAAGGAGTTTCAAACTGCATATGATCACGAGGGCAGGGGCAATAAACTAAGTTACTCTCCGAACAAGCAAGGGACCATCCCATCAATTCGATTACATTATTAATTCGAAAATAAATTGTAGAAATTAAATGCAGTAAAAACTCTAGAGTTACAATAACGAAAGAATTAGTGACATTCCTGCCTATGTATAAATCCGCCTCTATTCGAAGGAAAGCAGGAGAAAACCCAATACTAATGTATTGAATTTTATTTGAACATCGTTGTCATTAAAGTTGTGAATTAAACATCCCTGTGACGTTTATTCTCGTCTTACATTTTCTCTTGTAACACACATACACGCTCACTTACGTAGAAAATATAGAGAGTGCTATATGTGTCCGAAATCTAGATTCTTATATCAACCTACGAATGACGATTGAGATAAACATCAACTGTGTTTATCCATACTTGGATCGGAAGTGATCCGGATAATTTGGGTATGAAAAAAAGCGTTAATGCAAGGAAAGACACTTAACTTCTTTGTATGATAGTAATGAAACAAAAATATTAATAAATCTTTAGAATTAATAACGCATATTTCCACAATAACTCATTACTACTATTGAACTACGTCTTTCGCTTGAAAACGTGTGAGGGGAATCGCTTCATCACCAGCCGATCACTGAAACGACGATTCATTCCATACGATGTGGAAGTAAAATGACAAAAAAAAAAATATTATGACAGTAAAGTNGTAAGTGAGAATAAATATTGAGAGTAAAAATTTGCAACGTTGATAGAAAAAAATCGATTATTTTTGTTGTCCGATCAGTTGTCATAAATAATGCATTTATCAAATAATCACTAATAAAATGATTTTATAAAATATCAGCATAAACTATAGTATTGAAATTTACTACCTATACATATTATAAAACTAAACCACTTTTAGATCAATCTGTCTTCATACCTGTTTGCCCTCTTAAAACTCAAGAACCACTCATCCAAATTTCTTTCCTAATTTGTTTTTCTAATTAATAGATATATTCTCTGGCAAGGTTTTATTATATATTTTGTTACATCGGATATCACAAGTTGTAGGCAATAACGATAAAAGACAATCCAGTCAGGGGAGAAACCAATTTTGGGAAACGCATATCGTTTACGCTGCCTAAACGGTTAGAGATCGGTGACAACTATGAATGGCAATATTGTTTGCCTCAAAGACTTCTACAAAAATGTCTGAAACACCATACATCTATCAACAAAGGCTAATCTAAATTACCGAAACAGTATTAAAAATGGACGAGGAAAAACACTTTATGTAGGAAAAGAAGAGTCCTAATTCAATTGAATGTATTCTGTGTTTTGTGCATTTAAGGAAGATGAAAACTGTCTTTAAATCCTAAAATTGGGACGAATAGTTTAGATTTTACAAGCAGACGCCACCGCCGCCGTATGTTGCCTCGGGAAGACACGGCAAGAATTCAACTGGCGCATTAACCGGCGGAAGTTGCTTCACGTGAGGCAAACATTTATACTTACCATTTTCGACTATTCTTAAGAATAAAGAACAGTAAAAGTGCAACATAACAAAGCTACATGAGTGAAGTCGGCTTACTAGTTTTATATACGTATAAATAAGTCTTTGTACTATTATATTTTGTATTATCATAAAATTATTTGATTGCGTAGGTAATCTGGTTTTGATAAATTTGTTTCCAGACTCTAGGGAATAAATACAACGGAGTAAAACCTTGATAATTCATTAATGATTACTTTGAAATTCTCTATATTGCAAATACATTATCTGGAAACTTCACTTTTTCATTGGTAATTCGTTCACCATACTAACTCCAAATTCTGTTAATTTGAAATTCTTGAGTAATTCTGGCACTTTCATATTGCGGAGTCTTTTTTATTAAGTATGAAAATCTGATTATGAGGTGCACTTTATGTATTCACCTAATGTGCCAACTAAAGGATTATTACATTAAAAAGGAAAGTAAAATCTTCATACTTGGCTGAACAGTATTGTGAATAAAAAGAGTAAAAAATGATCATTTTTCATTTTTCCTGACTTGTCGCTATACAAATGCCCAAAGTTTGAAAAAAATATCATAAGGCATTGACGTTGCAATGAAGTGATTTTATGTAAGTAAACGTAACAGAATGTGATTTTGAATATTAATGTTTCGTATCCAGAATAATCGAAACACGAATAGAATTCATTGAATCCTGAGGACCTAATACTTAAGTAATAACTGAAGTATTCTGGGGGCATTGCAAAGTGAGACATTTATTTACTGAGTTTTTGTGATGATACCGTATAATCAAACCAAATATTTCGTTCATCTTTATTTCAGTGTGTCATATTTAATTTTTGTGGATATCAGCTTTTTTGTGAAATTATATGAATTTTGTTTCAATTAATTTATTTCGTGATATTTCATTTTATAAAACAACTAAGGATGAAACAATTATTAATAAAACGTGAAAAGAATCGATTCATCAACATGTATAATCGAATGATGAATAAAAATTTATCCAAACAAATAGTAGATAAACTAGTAAACCGATTGAAAAATTACTATGAAGGTTAAACTATACATTGTTGAGAGACGAATAAAATAATTGGAATGCGTGTTATTTTATGTGTTACGGGATGGGAATTTTCTCACTTATTCATGATACGCACTTATTACTTATGCATCACAAATGTAAAATAGAAAATGAGATGAATTGTTTCAAATGGAACCTGGATATTATTTTTATGAATTTCTTTTTGCAAATGGTGTTTCTATCGTCATTGACATATTCAATGAGTCATTTCAATTTATATCATTCATAATTTTGAAAAGATAAATTAATTAACATGTGTATATATTAAAGTAATATATTGTATTTTACTTAATTTATTTTTACACACTTATTTTAATGGAGTTGAGAAAAGTATTTTATTGAGTTCATCCTTACAGAATTGTTCTTCTCCTATTAAGAACTCTCTCTCTGGCCATAAATTTGCATCTCGTGCATAAATTCTCTAGCCCCAATAAACACAAGCTCCACATCGTTTACGGTTCCTAGTATCCTTCTCTAGGAACGAAGCTACAAAAATCTCCCGCGTAGTTCATTGTTTTACGATGCAGAATTCGTTACGGCAGAAATTTACTGCCCTCGTCTAAAAATGAATTCCGGCGGGAATCCCCTGGACATCGAAATTTGTGGGGGGGAAAATTGAAAACCGTGTCAGGTGAATCTAGTTGCACGTTTTGTATTCGAGAGACAAGACTCTGTCAATAACAAGCGGTCCAGTACTGTCGCATGTGAGGCGGAGAGAAGTTCGTAGCTTGCAGCGGAGTTCGCGAGGGTAAATCATGATTACAAGAGAGACTTGTATGAAAACTAGTGCGAAGCTACCCATATATTTTAAAGCGGTGTCGATGCCCAGGACCGGCTCGTTGGCTGATTTATGTGTTCATGAATCCCTTGGGGTGGATCTCGATGATTCGTCCAATAGGCTCTGGAGAAGGGGTGGGGGTTGGAGAGAGGGTGAAAGGGAAAGAATGTAGCCGGGAGAGAAAAGCCCCGAGGATTTAGAGAGTATTGGAGAGCGATTTTTGATGTTGGAAGCAATAGAAAGAAGAAAGTAAGAATGATCTTATCCAGAGTGATAAAGAATGTTCTTAGCGACGTAATGCTTATTGATTTTTTTTCGTGAGAGAGAAAGAGAATCAATACATTCTAATATTCTCGAAACAAGTTTAAAGAACATTTTAACCCATAAGTCTTCTTTTTTTCAACAACTAATATAACTATTATTGTAGTGTACAGAGTATTGTATAAAGGTTGTATAAATGATTTAATAAATGAAGAAGTGGATAGTATGACTACATATTCTTTATACAATAATATGTATAATTATATTTATTTATATAAGCATTTAAAAAACTTTGATAAAATAGTTAAATTTTACACATTTTACAACAAGTTTCTTAAAATGAAATCTCTTTGTTGACACTGGTGCAGTTTGTTCGCCTTAACGAATTCTTTTTAACTGAGACTGAAATTTCTAGAAAGATTATCGCAGGTATTCTAATGATAACACATGAAAAGTAGTTAATTAAGGGGAATAGTTCATTATTTTCGAATTAAACGAGTACGAAAATTATTTTCATTTCAATTTGGAGCTCTTGCGTGATTTAGATGATCCGTGTTGGATGTATTTTGTGATGCATTTTAAACCATATGACTTACTTCTGTCGTAGATAAAGACGCTTGTCATAATTGTCAGTGTCTTAACAGATGTATTGATTACATTAATTTACGGAAACTGTTGAACATGACAATTCATCGGTAGTAAGATGGTGTAGGCGAAAGTTTGCTGCGTATGATCATAAAACTTCCAGCGTGATATCCACAATGAGAGGTCGCTAGTTTTCTATCTATTTAATTTATATTTTGTAAATGGATATATATGTTTCGCGATGCTATATCAATAGGCTAATGAGTACGCATCCCATTTATTGTATCATTCTTTTTTACATTATGATTATGTTTTTTTATATTTTAAACAGTCATCCGTTTATTAATTATATAATCTTAGAATATCATTTTCTTTCTATGTGAAAATTTAAAACAAGTGACTTTTATTTTGCAATACTGTTATTATTTTGATGGTACTTTTTCACTATTATATTCACATTAATCATTATTCAGATGTGGTATTAATTGTCCATGTTATGATTCAGATTAATTCATTATGATGAATATATTTATAGACTTTGAACATTTGGGATTTTCATTTAGCTTATTCTTAACTATTCCTCTCTAATGGTGGAGTTATGCATTATTTATCTTAACTTTTCAACGCGCTACTGTTAATTAAGGGTTATTGTTCCTCATTGTATATTTATTAAATTCCCTTTGGAAATGGCTATTATTTGGTTTCCCATGTTTCAATTTTATGAAAGGGAGGATTAGGTAATGCATCCAGTCACGTATTGTGTGTTCGGCCATTTCCCACAATAACTCTGTTTCTGAAAGCATTATAATACGTAGGTATTGATAACGATTTGAAATAATATTCATAGCAAATATTTCTACCGCGATACAACTATGCAAGTTACTTGCCTTAGTTAAAGCAATAAAACATTTTCTTACAAAATCCTATTTTCCCACTTGAACGCACTTAAAAATGATTTTTGTGCCTGCGTTTGTCTTTAAAAAATCTACTGTTTTCGAATACATTTATTTATCAATCTCAAATAGGCTCATATATTAATAATTTACAAGTCTGTAGTTGCGTTTCGATTCTAATATATATATTTCCCCCTCTAATAGTTTCAAATAAGAAAAGACTTTTAATTTTGTGAAACCTCACTTCCTTACCCCATTTTCAACCCCGTCAAGCACCAAAGTGGTGTGCAATATTTCGGCAAATTATGTATGCAATTTTGTGAGTATTTTGTTATCATGATCTATCGAGTTTCTACAAAGAAGAACTTTCGAGCTACAACATCTGATTGATATCGTAAATCCATTTTTCTCGAAAGTGACCGACGACGTGATGAAAACCAGGATACGCTAGGAATACCTAACAATACACCGTATTGGGAAGAAAATTTAGGGAGAGAAAACGAATTAATTACCTCTTTTATATGGGTAATGTACAATGCCGCCTAAGTGAATTGACAAATGACACAAAATTACAGTTAAAGATAATTCAACTCTAGAATAAGATCTTCAAACAGTTTTCGGTACAAAGCGCAACAATGGAGAAATAGTAATATGTTCTTCTCATGCGAATGTTAATTGTAAGTTTAAATCGGTCTTCGTTTGTGAACTATACCGATGACTATGAAATGATAAATGACTTATGTTCCAGTTGCGTGGGTGGCGCTTCATGACACCTGGATAGTCGTCGGTATTGGTATTATAAGACACAATAATAAATCAGTGAAATAAGAATTATTTTATTAAAATATATTTGAAAATATTCTTATATTGATTAAAAGCAAGCGTTCCTCTATCTACTAGTAAAATAATATTAAAAGTTAAAAAGCAACAAAAACAAATATTTAACAATTTAAGAAGAAAAATTTGTAAAATAATATAATAACACACTGAAGTTTGCGAAGTCACAGAAATCAGTAACGTTAGAAAATAATTGTACTGTGAAAATTACTTCAAATGCATTATTGAACCCATTATCGATAGATATTCTCTTAGAAAAAAAAAGTTATTTGGTACAGTGATTCAGTTGGGGAATTGTTAATTCTCTGGACGTATTTTATCATAGTTATTCAATTAGCCTGTATTATGTTCCAATGGCACAAATTTCTAATTTTGTTCCTGGATTATATGTGGACAGATTTTCTGCCCTAATCAATGAATTAAAATGGTCAGAATATTCATATGTTGTATCAGTATTCGTTTGAGTTGTTAATTATTTCGACGGATTAATGAAACACTTGCAAAATAAACGTATCAAATTATTTCAGTATGACAAGGTGTTCTGGATTATTTTTGAACAAACATGTATTCTTAGTACAAATGTGATGCGCAGTAACTCAATTATGAAAAAAATATTTTATTGGTTAACTGAAAAAGTATTAAGAAAAGAAATGTAATAAAATGGGACGTCTATGATGTCATGTAAGAAACCGTACTGATTTTATAAACGTGAAAGCTTTATCAGTTGGTTCTGGTATTTCGCCTATATTACTTGGTAAATTTATTAGGGAAATATTTTCAAATCCAGACAAGTATAAGAATGTATGATGTGTTGACACATTCAAATTAACGTTTGCTCAAGATTGTTTGTTTAATTCCATTCAAGAGAGTAGACAGTAAATTTAAAAAATTGAGCCGTATCACAAAAATAAAACTTCCTAAACCACGTACGTTTCTGGAATTTTAAAAGGGTCCACGAAAATATAAGTCCCGCGCTCTTAGCAGTTTGGATTTGTTAGGTTTGCAACGCCAGTCCCCTGCGACGGGGTAAAAGCTCCTCACCTTCGTTCGACCAATCCTAGGCAAACATATTTGGCAGAACAATAGACGACTAGTGCTGGTGAGTAAGTTAAGTAATCTACCAATACAAGAAAAATATTCCAGAATTTAGTAGAGAATAAAAATTAATATTGCATTTAATTGGGAATCTCCCATTCTCTCATATCACTTTCAGCATTTTCTCTGATTTCCTTCACCTTTCATAATTTCTTTCTTTTCCTCGTTCTTTCTGTCTTTTATTCTTTCTTTTTTTCCTTCTTTCTTGCCTTCTTTCTTTCCTTCCTTCTTTCTTTCCTTCCTTCTTTCTTTCCTTCCTTCTTTCTTTCTTTCCTTCTTTTTTTCCTTTCGTCTTTCGTTTCTTTTTTCGTTTCTTCTTTCCTTTCTTCTTAGCCTTCTTCTTTTCTTCCTTCTATCTTTCCTTCTTTCTTTCTATCTTGTTTTTCTTCCTGTACACTTATATAAATTCAAGGAAAATAAATATAATTCATTACGTTAATTTCATAAGAGTACCACTTCTATTCCTAACAAATACAGAATTTATTTGAAACACATATAATAATAATAATATTAATAAAAAATCATTCTTCATTTAAAATGTTAGCAACGATATTCAGTATTATTCATTGATTTCAATAGCAGGGGACGAACATGGTAATTTAAATGCATGTTTTACGAGTATATAACGTTTTTACGAAACGACATGGATATTTATATTTGTGAAGATAAACGTATTAATTAGACATTAAGCATAATATTTACAGTAAATTAAATTAGCAGCGACGCAGTTGGCAAGATACATACAAATTTAAATATGAAGTTATTGTAACTAGTTGGTCTCTGCATTTCAGATTAAGTGTCATATTTTAAGAACTTGTTATTTTAAATCTAGAAATCTCCTCTAATTAACATATTCTTTACTATCAATATAATAAAGAATTTCGTATTTTCAGAAAGCGTTGAACAAAAATATGAAATTATACGAATAAGGTTTTTTCATTGGAATATTTATGTGACTTATGCGGAGTACTTAAATAGCATTCTACTTTTTGCTGCATTTTAAAATAGAAATTTAGATCGCAGAAGGGTTCATCCTGAAGAGACCTCGGAGACGCGAATGAAACGCACTTATCTGTGACAAATAGAACGTAGAATTAAAGAAGCTTCTATATTTTGTGGTTTAATTGTAGAGCAGGAACAACGAAGAGATTCCTAATAAAACTCGCGGAGATAAATGTTGAATTTTATCATTAATAGTGGAATATTTTTTATTTTTTAGTCATACACATTTCAAAGTATTTAAAGCAAGTAATACTTATGAAGACAAAAAGCTTAATTTCTCCTTGTAATTCAATCAATTCGCAATTATGTGGTTCTCACTACGATATACCACGGAATGGAATATATTGGAAATTATAATTCTGAGTAACTGAATGATGAATAATGCAGAGAAATCGCCAGTGTTCCACGATACAATCTAGATTACGTCGTAAGATTTCAATCACATAAATTTGCTAGTACGTTAGGAAATATTTGAATTTCAGCTTATATCTTGATAATTCTCTTTAGTAAAGTCAGGTCATACTGTTTCCTTGTAGGCCCCAAAGGTGCCCATGGCACAAAGAAATAAAAGCATATAAGACGTGTTGTTTGTTGTAGATCCAAGCTTTTCGATGATTTTATATTATATGCAATTATTGCTCGATAGCAAGATACGTAACAGAAATATTAGATTACGAAAAGAAAAGATTAAAAAAAAACGAATATAAAAACATTCTCAAAAATTGGAAAGTACTGATCATACATAAACATATCGATAAAAAGTAATAATACAAACACAATATTTTGTCGCATTTAACATATAAAACTCTATTCTCAAACTCAACAATGATACTAAATGTAGTTTTGATCTGAAAAAAAAAACAATTCAAAAACCACATTACTTTTATTTCTATTTCTGAATTTTTTTGCCAGATTTATGTTGGTCACCAAAGACAAAACTTTCGTTATTTAACTCAATAGGTTTTTGTATTATATAATGTGAAATAACACCACTTTAGAATGCATCAATCGAGAAGACAAACATAATTATGGAGAGAGATTGCAATGACAAATTTACTACCAGTCATTCGTTACATTCGTTTAAAAAGTTGTTTCACCACTCGCAATATTAGATTCCAATCTAAACCACATACCTTATTGATTTTCGGTCAGAATGCTAAAATACACTTTTATAATTATAATTAGTTTGATATTAGTGAATGATTGGGTTGGTTGTCCATATAGGTTTCATTCATGGCGACTAATACATAACTCTATTGCAAAATCAGCAATATCAAACTTAAGTGTTTCTAAAGTGGAAATTGGAAGAACCTCGCTACAAAGTGTGAATAACATTCAGTTGTGCGAGACCATTGTATAAAACAAACTTAATTCTTGGGGAAGCTTGATTATATTAAAATACTAAAGAACTTGCAAACGTTGCCCAATTGAGATTTTCTTAGCATTGTTTGTTTCGATTTTTTTCAACACGTTGAACAAAAATAAAAGTAAAGACGTTCGAATATATCAGATGATACGGAAATGAACTGCACAGCTTGTTATCTGCTTAGATTCCAACGAAGTTGATGCTATTACGCGTTTTGCGACGTTTGCCCAATAGCACATTTAAATTTTCTCATCATCGTGAGAGCTTTCATGAAGATATCGTTTATTTCACCTCTCACACAGACATCCCCAGCTGATGTATGATTAAATTCGCTTGCAAAAATCTTTTCTCATATATCATCTGGGATTGAAACAATGACTTACAGATCGTAACATTCGCGGTAGGACTCGGCGTTCTCCTAAGCCACGTCTTCCATGCAGTTGGGAGGGCAAATAAAGTAGTTCATTTTACACTCAGAAATTATTATATTCTTTATATAAAAATATTCTTTGGAAAAAAAATTTCATCAATCCATAGAAATATATACAAAATTCTGCAATTTTTCTTTGTATAGTTATTTGTTCAAATTATTTCTTTCATCTACGACTGTAAGTAGAAATGTTTGCAATATCTTATTTTATCTGATCAGACGACCTCGTGTTTCTCTGTGGATGGGGAACTTGAATTATACAAGCTTAGCAAAGTGAACCTTGCGAAGTATTCTACTGCCATGTCTCATCATGAGCGCTCCCTCAGGGAAAATGTGATTTCGTTGGTGGAAAGTGTCAATTTCAGTACCTCGGCAGTTGGAAGCCAATATGGAGTACTGCTTGCAAGAGGGTTTGGCAATATTGTGAAACTGAGGAAGTTGGACGACGTGCTGGCACTGGATTATGGCGAGTGTCTATCGAAACTCAGGACGCCGTTTTGGTGAACCAGGCTAAGGAGAATTCTTTCCGCTCTTCAGAACAGTTAAGACGCCTGTCTAATTTTCCCGGTTGCGTGAGAACTGCTAGAAACCGTCTGAGAGAGATGGACTCCGATCTAGGAGGACAGCGACAAAGGAGACCTTTTCCGAGGAACATGGAGTGTACAGGTTAGCATTCGTCGAGGAAAACATTAATCGTAATTGAGAAAACGAGATTTTCTCAGACGAGAGTGTTTTTTACTATACAAATGACGGACCTGTGCGTGTATATCAACCTTGTGGAACCCGACATTCTCCTGAGTATGTGAGAGAGAGTGCACGATCTGGACGCGTATCTGTGGCGTGTTGGGGTTGGATACGTTCTCGCGATGTAGGCGTTCTTCACAGAACACAAGGTCGTTTTGATGGGAATCAGTATCTCCATATTGTCACGGAGCTGACATTACGCAAAGGTTTATAATATTCATCAAAGGTTTATAATATTACGCAAAGCTGTCATTACGCGAAGGCGATTGTTTAGATCACGAGTTCCGCTGGCGACTCGGGGCCTCGCGCGCCACGTGTGCGTGTGCGTTCTAAGAGGCGCGCCCTTCTAAAAACCCTTTCATGAAACTGTGTTGATTCTCGATAACGATAATATCCCTTATGGCAAGCTGCTCCCACGTTATTAGAACTGCGCGAACATCCGGGCACGTGTATACCATTTGATTCACAATTACAGTAAACTCCGCACTTTAAACCCCAACTTACACGTGGGTCGATTCGCTCGCCGCGGCAAACAAACCTTCCTTGTATCACTCTTTCTACGCAGCAGAGAGCTATTTCTCTGGACTCAGGGTATTTAGACCACACACGTAAGGTACGCACTTAGGCGTCTCCCACCACTATGATATCCCGTACCCTTTTCCCACATGCATCTGAATACATGGGCCGACGCCCATCCCCCTCCATAAATTATCGTAAAGGGTCGTGTGCAACTTTTCCCTTTCCGATTACTCCTCCTACCATGGAGAGTGTTTCAATATATTCCGATGGCCACGTGGAGCCTCCCACCCCTGTGAGGGCGGGTTCCAAGGTTCGTTGCGTTCTCGGGAAGATGCACCCCAATCCCCGCGACACCCCTCTCCAAGGTTACTTAAAGCAGAAGACCACCCATTCCAAGGTGCTTGTCTTTTGGGGAACTCACTGGAATCGCGACCGACGGAACGCCCGAGGATGTGACGAGACGTGACGAGCACGGCTGGACGCGAGAAGCGTCAGGCGCCGCTCACCGCGGCTCCTCGGAGTGCACCAGCTCTGTTGTCGATCTGCTTAACGGTAATCAAATGCACATGGAACATTCTAATGGACTCTGCGGTCTATTTCGCCCTTAAGACATGTCAATACAATATGTTGTCTTTGCCTCGATAGGAGCATGTAACGTAAATGTGTAATCATCAGCCCATGAGGGCTCACTTGCATTTCAATCATTAAACCTTTGTTATATTTTAATATGTATCTATATATTATTAACCTAATGCCAAAACCTAGATAGGGAATCCATTTTAAATAACCTCTCTGCCAAACGAGTTACTCTATTAAATCTGGGACTTATCCCTCCCGATGTTGGGACGAAGACAACGCTATAATATATTATATAGCGGCCTCAACGCGACAATATCTTGAGAGATATTATGATGCCTTCGGTGCGGCAATTGTATCCTGCTGAAGAACTATTTCAGCATGATAATTCATCTGTCCACACGTCTCGTTTGGTGCAGGAATGGATTGTAGATCTGGAGGAAGTAGAAATTCACCACTGGCCCCCGCATACCCCTGACCACAACCCAATCGAAAACGTGTGGGAGGAGACGCAGTGTGTCATGGTAGAAAATTGGCCTGATCCCCATCCCAGAGCGCANACAACCACTGATGCGCTCTGGGATGTTGTATGTGAAACATGGGAGGAAATTGCTAACAACATGACTTATACGTCCACCTTAGTTAATTCATTCCCTAGTCGGTTGCAAGCGTTACAGACTGTGACGAGTATTGGACTCGTTATTAAATGAGTGAAACAGCCCTTTTAAGTGCTAAGAAAAAGAAACAAAGAAATCAATAACATGGTGTGCGTTAAATACTTTGCGTAGAAGATGTTTAGTCTTTTAAGTTAAAGTTTGTAAGTAAGAAAAAACAAATAAAAGGGGATTTGAACCACGTAAATTAACATCATACATACCATCTAGCGAACACTTAACAATGTGCCGACCAGCCTGTCTAAATCCTATCGCTCGTACTTCTTAATTCCATGCGATTGAATTATAAGATCTTTTGAATTATACGTAATTTTTTTTATTATGTATATTTGACCCGTCCTTTAACGGTTTTTAATTATCATTAGAGTAATACGGCTATTATTAATTTTGCTGTTCATTCTACCTTGTCTAAAACTATCAAAGTGTAGTTTCTCATCCTTCTTATATCTGTTTTTAGCAAGTCATACAAATACGAATGCTATTTTATTGCTACAAATACTGTTAGTTTAAACCAATAAGTGCATATAACTTATTTCTTTATTAAATATTGTGCTTCAAATATATAATATGATAAAGAAAAAAAGTTATTTGCACTTATTGGTTTAAACTAACAGTATTCGTAGCAATGAAATGGCATTCGTATTTGTAATATACGCAAATGAAATGTTGAAATAGAAGAAGGAAAGAAGGAAATCAGAGAAAATGCTGAAATTGATATACGAGAGAATGAGAGCAATTAAATGTATTATTAATTTTTATTATGTACTATAATCTGGAATATTTATCTCGTATTTGTAAATTACTTAATTTTCCCATACTTGAAATGCGATTGTTTATTGTATGATTAACTTAGGTAATCTGTGTGAATGAAATTCAATTTCACAATAAAATTTCATAATTTTATTAAGATAATTTCAGAATATCTTAATAAAAGTGATTTGTGTTTTTGTCTTATTTATTGAGATCTAAACAAAGTTTTTTGTAATATTACTCTCTGAGCATATTGTTTTTTTGTTGCACTATTACAGCCAAAGGGTTATATCAGGGATCAATATATTTCTAGTAAAGGTAATTCATTTTTTATTAATAATAATAAATAATAAATTTATTGTCAAAAAACAGTACAGACTGCGTATGACCACGTGGAGGACAATAAACTAATTTACTCTCCGGAAGCAAGCAAGGGACCATCCCATCAATTCCGATCAAGGGCCATAATATCACTAGATTTACCTTTAGTGTAATTCATTCATATTTTATACAATTGTTTTATATAATTCTTGAATACCGATTGACATATAACAATGGTATAAAAAATTTGCAAATTATGTGAAATTACGATAGACAAAACACATCATTCGTGCCAATGAGCATTAAGTTTTTTCGTGGCCTTTGTTGATAATGCGCAGTGATTATTATTTTGTTATAGTTAATTAATTATAAGTTATCTAATAGATAATATAACTGACTCCATAAATTGTTCTAATATCAGAAGGATGTTTTTCTTGGTTCTTTCTATACTGTAATTTATTAAGTAGTAACTGTGACCATCGAAAATAAATAGTAAAGAACTTTTTATGTACTGCGCGTATTGAATTAAACGACTGAAATCAGTTTGAAATGTTAACACATGATCTTTATTATATCAACAGTTGTAATTGACGTTAAATCAGTATTCAAATTTTGCTTAGTTGAAGTTACTAGATCTTATAAGAAATATCATCTGAATACATAAAATAGAAATTATTAAAATGACAGTAAAACATAATATATATANATATATATATATATATATATATGATCAATACACAAATGACATTATTACAAATAAAAAACAAATACATTAATATCCAATCAGTCGAAGCATGTCAATGTGAATTTGGAAATTAAGTAACTATACCGTACTTGCATTAAAATTCTTGCTTGTCATTAAATAATATTACGAATGATTATCTTTGTAAAAATAGCCATCTTTACGATTTAAACATTAAATCATTCGTCAATTTAACAAGTGTTTATGACTGACTCACAGTAAGCAGGTTTTTCAAACGTAAACGCTAAGTTCCATGCACATCTGTCGTCCTCTGGACCACTCTATTTGTCTCGATGATGAGTTAATTAGATTTCAATATAAATTGTTTAATAATTTATGTAACGACGTGTTTAATACGTCGTGCAAACACTAATATAAGAATTTGACGTTCGTTAAACACTATCCGATCGTGAGAAGTCACACGAGATCGAATATCGTTGGTGCCGTGACCGTACCTACAGGAAGATGGCACTCAAGTGAAGAAGAAGTCTTTTTGCTAGTCTTTTGTTTTCTCTACAAATATCCCTTATTGGCTTCGCTGGTGTAAATTACTCTTCTGTTTCTATCAAAATTTATATTGTCCTTTTGTACACTACTGATAACAGTGTTTGTAGATATGTCATTTTAATGTTATTTTTAAAGGAGAATAGAAGAAAGTGTGCATCTCATGTTTCTCATTGTATTTGGAATCTTCCACCCACACGAACGTCCTTAGTCGCAAATTTACATCCAATGACGGTGTATCCAGTGACGGTGAAGAGAAAGAGAGAGAGACAGAGACAGAGAGAGGGAGAAAGAGAGAAGTAGGAACAAAGAAAGAAAACAAGCATCAGTTGTTGTATTTCACAATTTCATTTGAATAAATTAATGAAAGAGATTTCAGTTTTAGTTATATTTGTTGTAATCTAAAACACGTTTTTTGTAATATTAATTTCGGACCATGATTTTATATGCTGCACGATTACAAACAGTGTTATATTGTAGTTCATTGTATTATTAGAACATGTAATTTATTAGTTCCTTGAGTGGTTTAATGTGATTTATAACAAGTGAAATAAAATATTGTGTTATTAATTCATATTTTATACAAAAGTTTTCTATATTTATTTAATTTCTTTTGACATATATAAAAAATAAAAGAATCGCAAATTATGTGAAATTACGTTAGACAATACACGTGAAGAGAGAGGGAAAGAAAAAATATAGAGAGAAAAAATAAAACAACTATAGAGAAAAGTGAGAGAAAGAAAGTGAAAGAAAAAAGAAAGAAGGAAAGAAAAACACAACGCGGAAAGAAACAAGGAAAAAAGAAAGAAAGAAAAAAGAAAGAAAGGAATGGAGGGATAAAGAAAGAAAAAAAAGAATTAAAGAACGAAAGAAAGACAGAGAAGAGAGAGAGAAAGAAGGAGAGAAAGAAGGAGAGAAAGAAAGAGAGTAGGAAAGAGAGAAACAAAGAAAGAAAGGCAAAACGCGGAAAGAAACAAGAAAAGAAGGAATGAATGAAAGAAAGAGAGAGAGAGAATGAAAGGAAAAGAAGGAAATAAAGAAAAAGAATGAAAGAAAGAAAGGAAAAACGAAAAAGAAAGAGATAGAAAGAGAAATAAAGGAAGAGAAAGAAAGAAAGAGAAAGAAATAAAAAAGAAAGAAAGAGAAAGAAAGAAAAAAGAAAGAGAAAGAAAGAGAAAGAAAGCAAGAAAGAGAAAGAAAAAAGAAAGAGAAAGAAAGAAAGAGAAAGAAATAGGAAGAAAGATAAAGAAGAGAACCTATGGTATTAATATGAGTTAATACATTTCAATTTGATTGGAATAAATAAAAGGGATTTGTCTTTTTTTATTTATTCATATCTGAAACGAGGTTTTCATATTATTGAACTCTGATTATTTTTTAGGTTGCACGAAAGATGTAATTTATTTGTTCCTTAAGTAGTTTTATATTATTTATAACTCGTGGAATTAAACTTTTGTGTTATTAGTTCATATTTGAGACAAATGTTTTCTATATTTATTTAATTCCTTTTCACATATATGAAAAACTTAAAGAGAATCGCAAATTATATGAAATTACTTTCGTCAATACACATCACTTGTAAGCAATGAGATTTTATTTCTTTACTTCACTGTATAAATATAAGAAATTATAGGAATATTTATAAGTAATTGGTGGTTCGAATTATACCAATTCCATACGATATCTTGCAATTATATTCAAATTCTGTTAAAAACTATATTTTATCACAGTATTACGCAAACTTTTTTTACAGAAACTCTAATATCATTTACATTGCCTATGAAGACCTTGCGAGACAACGAATCTTGAGATGTCGTTTAAATATAGAGAATGGTAAAGTTTATTGAAGTCAAGTATATGCAGAATATTTTGGTTATAGAAGTCCAAAATGTGTATGATAAAAAAATACAAAATATTTCTTTAATAGCGGTGTAATGAAACATTTTATCTCGTTACGATTTACCCGCCGCACGATGTCTTCCAAATATGGGAACCGTTTCAAATAGACCTACGATTGGTCAAACGAAACTTCCCCTGTCGAAGGGGAAGCAGGAGGAGAGACACCCGTTGCAAACTTAATAGATCCAAAACTGGTCGGAGCGTGGGACTTAAAAAAAAATTTATGGTCCCTTTTTTGTTATCAGTAGTGTACCACAATATATTGATGTTGTTTTGTCACTGAATGTTCTAGAACTTGATATTGTTGTACCATAAAATTCTGCTTACTAATGTTTATTATTAATACATTTCTTAATGTGTATTATTAATAAATAGTTCTTCTGCCCATTACACATTTCATAACGGTCAAGGATATGTAGCTCCGCTACAAGTTCTTTACGCCACTGTATAAAGTTCAGAAATTATAAGAATATTTATATGTAATTCCTGATTCGAATTTTTAAAAATCGATGCGATATCTTCCGATGATATCCAAATTCTACGATAAAAATGATGTTTTTTTACAGTAAGAAGCAAATCTGTTTACGGAGAAGTTTAAATTGTTTTATATTCCCTAGGACGGCGTTGTGAGACAACAACTTGAAATGTCATTTAAATATAGAGAAGAATAAAATTTATTGAAATTAAGAACATAAAGAATATTTTTTGTTATGGAAGTCCAAGACGTGGGTAATAAAAATTTACAAAATATTTCTTTAATAGCGGCATAATGAAACATTTACTCTCGTTTCAATTTAACAGGGGTATATTCACCAGAACTAGTCTTATATTGGTCTGCCAAATATGGAAGCAGTTTCAAGTTTGCCTACGATTGGTCGAACGAAGGTGAGGAGCTTTTTCCCCGTCGCAGGGGAGTGACGTTGCAAACCTAACAAATTCAAACTGCTAAGAGCGCTGGATTTAGAATATTTTCGTAAGCCTTTTTAAGATTCCAGGAGTATACACTAGAAGGGAAACAAAATAATAACAAAGATATAATAGAATATAGTGATGAAAATTCAAAGGTGGAGATTATAGTTAATATTTTTCCTTTTTTTATAGTATTCTTTGAATTGCAGATTAAGTTTAAGAAGAAACCCTTCCAATTTCTTTGACTAATGCTACCGTGAGAAAAAAGAAACTTATCTACTGAGGAGTTATTGATAAGACATTTAAAAAAGTTTTTTAAAAAAGAAACAAAATTTATCAGTATGAGGAGTATCTTTCAATCTAATTGAAGGTTTAAGTTTTCTCCCATGTGATTGTAGGAAAAGAAGTTTCCAAATATAAAGATAAAAATGAGAAATTATTATAATGTGGTCAAATATTATTTCTTACTACTTCGAACTGGAGAATTTTTATAACTTCTCAATCTTTGCTTGGTTGGGGTCATCACCTCCGCTTTCCTTATTTTCCTAGGTTTTCTCCAGATCTCCTTTCACTTATTTGAACTGAGTATATTTATGCACTATATTTCGAAGAATTTTTGTCAAAACATTATTTGAAATTGTTCTAAGAAGCAGGTGAAAATTGATGTTAAATATATTGATGTATTGATATAAAGAAAATTAATTAAATAAAATTGTATGAATCCATAAATAAGCATAAACCTGTCTGATATTAATGTCAAATTTTAATATTATCCATTATTATTATTATTATGAATGCTGTTGGACTTTACTAATTCAAAATTTTCTCCCACCCTCCGACTCGTGAACTACATGGATCGTGACTATCTGGAATTGGTGAGTTTGAAATTTTTACAGTAATCGGCCAGAAATGCATGCAAAAATAGCGGTTTAATTTCCTTACATTTTAAAAACGGCTACTGAATTTTACACTGCATAGTACCATTAATATACTGATACTGTGCGTATTTGTGAATGTAGGTCAAAGTTTTAATTTAAAAAAAAATTGCATTAGTTTTGCTATTCGTTAAACTATGAATTTTTCGTAATACAGTATTTCCTTAACAAAATATGTTTAATACTGTAATCATATAGTTCTTTATTTAAATAATAGAATGGGTGAAATTAAAATTTTTCATAGGTCTTTGGGATCGAATTATTTTAGTTCGACAATATTTTAAGAAGAAAAATTTATTATATTTTGTGATTCACGGCATGTAGATGGTTTTATTAAAGCGTGTGGTTGCGGTGAATTGTCACCTCCGTGGGAAACTTAATGGAAACCGTTATGAAGCAGACGAAGTAGCTCTGCGACGAGGCAAAATGCGGAAATGTAATTTTGTACTTCGCGGTAGGACGTGGTTAAAAATGAGAGATGGGAAAAGGAAAAGAAATTTTCATGTAACGAACCAAACGAACTCTTGTGAATCTAATGAAGGGAGTCTAAGTAACACCGTTTTTGAGGGATTGAATCATACATAATTAAAAATGTTTCAAAGATCTGAAGCAAAGTAGTTGTGCAATATTAGCTATTTCACATTACTTATTTCGCAAATACTCTTGGAGAACAACGCAATATTCAAGATGAAGAAGTGAGTAAGAGTAAAATATGGTAATTTACTTTCTCATACTCGTAAAAATAAGAACTAGAATACTTTTGTGTAAAATAGAAACAAAACTTCGAAATTTATCAATTTATATGATTTGTTACTTCAAATAAATCATATTATCATTGATTTTTATTTTTTAATGAATGATTTTGTTGCTCTGATAATATTCCTAACTTTTAAATGAATAATTTGCAAAATCGTCATGAAAAAACTCCGATTTTTTTGTACTTTTGCAATGATATTGATTGTTTTAATATTTATCGTATGTTTAACATTCATTTGTTCTGGAAGCCTTTCTCTCTTAGAGCATTGAAAACTGTCCCTAATAGCAACTTATGAAAGTCGATTTCTGCAGGACATAAAGAGAACAATTATCCTAATTTTGGATTATGTTATTTTGAGAATAAATTTACTTTCCGCGTTTTTTATCATATTCATACCTGCAATTTCAGAAAGTATAATGATTCCTCCTCTGCGGTTGATCATGAAAGTGGCTAAAATATTTTTGTGTCATTTTTGCAAACGAATTTTATAAATATTTTTTTGCCAAGAAAAATGTGTCGAAATCTTCGTACCTAGACGTGCTACTAAGCACTATATTTCCCCAGCTCATTTTGAGGAAAGTAGTTACACATCTCATTTTTTTACTTGAATCTAGACGATGGAAAGAAAAGGGAAGGCAGATAAAAAGAACTCGTACATACTCAAGATATCCAGAAATTAACGTTGGTGTTTTTAGCCTATATAATGGAAGAAGAATAAATAATGCATGGGGAAGGAGAAATACGTCTGATAGCACTAAATATTCTTCATTAAAATTCAAATTTCAAGGAATAATTTACATGGCAGGGGTTGAGTGCTCAAACTTCAAGATGTAAGTCAATTTGCAAAAAAACAATTTTTGTGGGCTCTTGATATTAAATATTTTGTTTTATCATTAGTGGGCTCATGAATAATTTGGTTACTAGTATATAAAAACACTTACTGACTCCATATATCATTAAAGAACAAATATTTATAAATTGGTTTATATATTTCGAATATATTCTTAAAATAGTAATGACAAACTGCCTATTGTCTTTACCACTTATAACCAGAAAAATATTGATAATGATAAAAATAATAATGATAAATATTTTCTTTTAGAAATGAAAGCCATTGGCGTAGAATGAAACACTACTTAGAATGGACCAAATAATCTAACTTAGAATACCTTACCTGAACAAACAAAGTTTTCTTTTGATATGAAACAGAAAATGATACTATGAAGATTGCCAAAGGTAACAAGGAAAACATTTTTTTGTGGCAATTAAATGATATTTTTAATTTTTAAATTTTTAATCATTATCTGTATATGAATTTAATTTTACTTGAACACCCTTAAAAAGAATTATTCTTTTTGCCGAATATTGATAAAAATGTTCAGTCAGTTTCTCTTATTGTTTGTAATTTATTTTCATTGTATCACGTCGAGAAAAATTCACTGTATCAATCGCAATTACTTGTAATGCTATGACACAAATTGCACTCGATTTCTAAACGTACGAATTCAAAAATTCTGATGAACAATTAACATTTATTATGGATTTACGGGAGATATTTGCAGAAGAATTTGGCTGAGAAAATTAGAGTGAACTGTGAATTGACGGAATTTTGAATAATACATCTCAATCCAAAATATTTCTATGTTTCTGGAATAAAAAATCATTCTGAGAGTTTATAGAACTCATGATTGTGTTATGAGTATTAATTCATTTCCGACGCAACAATACGAAATAAATAAGATGCTACCATCCTCAGTACTTTGTATTCTCGCGATATGACAACGGAAAACGCTGCGAAAGAAGAGTCTCTTGCCAAAGTAATGTCTCGAGTCCCAATGAAGCACATTCATCACCCTTTATTTTTTTGTTACTCTGGCAATACTTTCCCCGAGAGAAGAAGACTCGACGTCGTCGACGCTCGGACACCCACAGCGAGAGAGCTCTGGAGACGGCGGCCAACTCGGAAAATAAGTCGACGGCGGAGGGAGACGGGGGTTAGGGAATCGAGAAAAGCATTCAGATTGCCTTTGGCCATCGCTACAGCGACGTCATCTACTTCCCGTGCCGCAACCAACCACTGCCACCAGAAAAATTCTTTAGAATAGTGGATGATGCGCACAGAACCCGAATTCGGCCACGGACGAGAAAACAAAAACGACCAAACCTGGTTTGGGATGGTGCGCTTTTGCCAGAGTCAAAAGTTCAAAACGTCCAATAGTAGTTCTGGCATCGTCGAAAACTAGTTTTGTCGTCGCATCAAGAATGAACCTTTTTAAAGTCTATACAAAAACGCGAACTGAATTATTTATATAATATATACTTAGTATTATAACAATAAAATATTCAACCCTTCTTCTAGTAACAACACAGTCTGTTTCTTTACATAAACATTTACGCTCTTAGATTTTTTCTTCATATTATTAAATATGCTATCACGATAACCCGTATACACCATATTTAACTGTACGATTTTAGCACGTAGTATGTCAGCGTATTTGAATCTAGGTCATAATATTCATTGTATTTCTCTACATATACATGCGATACTCTCACTAAGAAAAAGAAGAATCGTCACTAAAACACCAATAGCGAGAAAGCTCTGAATAAGGTGGATCACTTGAAATAGATGTGATGGAAATGAGATAGAGGAGGAATCGAGAAAAATATTCAAATTTTCTGAGGCCAACGCAGCAGCAACGAAATCTGCAGTGCTTACCTCTACTAACCACGTCACGTGAAACTGTATCAATACATTGAATGTAAATGCAATGGCTATGATATTAAACACTGTTTCCAATAACTTAATGCTCTTCAGTTTATCTTTATGATATCAGAGATATTTTCCCAGTTACGGTTTCTCTTATTATCATATTCTCCCTACATTATAATGTTGAAGAATGTTCTATCTTCACCATATTTATTTACTGGTTGATTTACCAATTGATTAAAGGAAAATAAATATATAAATGTGTGAATAAATAATTTTTTAATTAAAAATATTTGTTTATCCATTGAATGTAATTATTCTTGTATCACCCAACAGTTTTACACTAACCATTAAATAATTAATATACCGTTTTATATTTCATTGTATTGTAAAAGCATTGAGCTTTCACAAATTATTTGTGAGTTTCCATTCGCGAGTACTTGGTAAAAACTATTAATAGCTTTATTTTACCTCCAGGTGTTTTTACACATTTTACGGACACGGGAGGACTCTCTTGCTTCACACATCGAGACATAACGACTGCAATACCTGCAGTTACCACCAGAGGTGTTTTCCTATATACCTGATAAAACAGTTGGTAAACAATTTATCAGACTTCAACCCAGCCTATGCTTTAAGTTGAACGGCTCTGAAAATCATGATTCTTATATTCCTTATCATCCACAATTTCTTGTGTGTTTATCCATTACAATTTGTACCTTACCAAACACCTAAGTTCCGTGACCATCACCATATTTTTTATAGCTTTAAGGTTGACACTCCAAGTTAGTCAAATCACTGAGATGTATAATAATTTTTTTTAGTTTTATTCTAATTGTTATCGAAAACAGCAACATGAATTATAATGACAGAAAACACTATTTAATTTCTAACTACGAGTTAATAATATAGTACAAATAATATTCAGGACCTCGCTCGACTCGTTTGAGAGCATGTACTACAAACATGGCGGTCGAGTGAAACGGTTTCGTGATTTGTGCATCTTACCTCAGAAAAATGTAAATAACTTTCTAAAATGTCCAGTGACTTGTAGATAAAAGTGATGTAAAAATACTACGAAAAATTTACAACAATTCAAAGTGAATTTCCATCACTTTCGTGATTTAAAAGTTGGTCATTTTTAGAAAATAAATGTTTTCTCCATAAGACGCAATGTATTTCAACATCAATTATATTGTTTATGTCGCCGGTAAGGTATGTTTTTCAAATTGAAATCACAATAGATACATGTTACCCTGTTTATTTATGCCGATTTCACATATTTTTGTGATTTAATTCCTTCCTAGGTCAGTTCTACCTTAAGTCATCGCCGTTTCTTTGATTTCCTCCATCTCATTCACAGCGAGGAAGAGAAGTAACAGTACTGGCGAGTGGCTTGAGAATCCGTATCGGAAATTCCGGTTGAGCTGCTTCCCTGTCCCACTTGCTTCCTCCTGCATCGACTCCCATGCATTAATAGGGCTGAAGCGCCTCCATTAGATGGCGAGACTCGGAAATATTGAGTGCGCGCTTCGCTCTGGTGACGCACTACTCGTCTCGTCTCGCTGTGTTGCTTTTTCGTGGGTTACATGCTCTCGAGTTTTCAGAGTTGTTTCCATTTACCGAGAGCATACACGGTGGGGATTAAATTTTTAAAAAATCAACTTTTGATATTTGAATGCGGCACCCTTCCATTTTATTTTAAGTCTTCAAATTCCCTTCCATTTCATTTTGTCCCCCATCCTGGTCCGGGTTTTCCTCCGGATAGTGGCGGACTTTCCTTGGGCGAGAATGTCATAATACTTTTATTTTATTAATCTATTTTTACTGAATTAATATCTACAACTAATATTTAATAATTAATGGATAATAGTTTTATTTATTTATTAAATAATTTCTTTTGTAAATATTAAATCCGCCACTGGCCATGGACCCTTGTTTGGAATTGATGGGATGGTCCCTTGCTTGTTTCCGGAGAGTAACTTAGTGTATTGCCCCCCACGTGGTCATACGCAGTTTGTAACTGCCTTTTTGACAATAAATTTTATTTATATTTATTCATTAATAAATCTTGCGTAAAAATCAGTTTAAAAATGTAGTCGCTTTCGAGCTTTAAAACCTTGAGAGCGGCCCCAGCACTATATTTTTAAATAAAACAAATGTAAGAACCATCCTAATTTTTTGGATGTTGTTAATGATTGGGAATTCGTACATCAATTCCATCACAATTCATTATTAAATGAATTTACAAACCTATACTCTATCTAACGCATTTAGATATTGACACTGAGTGACATAATTATACAGAAATTGCTTATCTCAAAACAGGACTCGAACGTCAATCTTAAGCTTGTCTGTCACTGCGTACATTTTTACAATTACAACCATTAAAAGAGACCTAAAGGCAGGCTCTTAAATATTTGTGGATTGGCACCATTATATTAATAAAACATAAATATCTTTTATTTCTGACTTAAATACTAAGGAAAATAACTAATAATATTGTTTCACTTCAACCCGTGTGGAATTAAGTACAAGATAAAGTTAATTCACAATCCTCAAAAATATCTCTACTCGAAACGTTAAATTATTTTAGATCAGACATAGCCAACCCGCAACCAGCATGTGGCCCGCCACGTTAAATCGTGCGACCCACCGGATAATTTTATATTACATACATTGAAACTTTCACTTCTCCTTGTATGAAAATTTACATGTGCTTCCGTTCACGAAGATGCACTAAACAAAGGAAGCAACATTATTTTCCCTTGATTATCGTCACTGCGTATTCCGTTCACCTAGATAACACTTAAAATAACTTACATATTTCGAAAACAGGGTTGGCATCCATCCGGGTTTTCCCTGAATTTTTTAAAATCCCGAACATTTTTATGTAATGTGCGGTCCGCTGTAACGTTACGCATCAACAAAGTGATCTTTTGGGTTGACCAGGTCACCTTTACGTGCTAAATAGAGAGCAAGGAAAGGTGTCATTTAATATCTTATCTCGTAATGTTTACAATGTGATACATGGTGCGTCAAAGGAGAAACAAATCGTGATATTTGAAATTTAATTTAAAATTTATCAGGAAGTATATTTTTATAATTCAAATTAATTCTAAGAATAGTTAGTACACTTGTAAATTATCTAGTAAATTTTAAATGTGAGTGTATTTTTCGAATTCCAAATTTTTGACAAACACTATAATTATATTAACTATTATTATTATTAAATTATAGATTATGTTATATGAGATGATAAGCTGTAAAATTACACATCCCCTTTTTCTCTGTTTCAATTAGGAGAGTTTCGAGAGCAATTCAAAACCCGGGGGTAAAGCATTCTTCTTTCATTTTGTTTAAATTTAACAAAGTTATACATTTTGAACAGAATGACACATTAATGAACAGAAGTTTTAAATTTTAACGTTTCAATATTTGCTGTTATATGTATTCAAATTATGCACTGCTTTAAATAAATAAGCATAAAATACAAAATATTAAAAAAAGAAGTATAATACTTTGAATGAATATTTGGGAACATAACACTTAGAATGAATATTTAGTATTCGTTCCGTATTTCTTATATCCTGTTACCGTCATAATGAATTGGGTGGTGCTTCGTATTTGCTTCCGAATATTCACACCGTGCAATGGAACAACATTATGCAAGTGTGTGGACAGAAACCTTTGCATAATTTATGTTCTCTCGCGGCACACAGCGTCTCTAGTGGGAAATGATGCAGGTAATCAAGAGCTCGTCACGAACTCTACATGGCTGTAGTGGAAAATTGTTCAGAGGCAGCGATAGATCTGCATGAAGAGTGGCAAGGAATGGATAAGGCGTGAATTTAAGCGTTGAGGAAAATGAATTTTTTCCCCCGAGAAATAATATTAAGAGTGATAACATGAAGCATACCTTAGTACTATAAACATTAAATTCACAATAATAGTATGTATTTTTTTCAAATAAAATTGTTTCGTAATAAAATTGGACTATTTGTATTAAAGATGTTTTTAGGAAGTTTCATTAATTTGATTTTTTTCGTCATGTAAAGGCTAGTTTGATAATCTTCTGACAGGTGTGTAAGAGATCGAATTCCTTAAGTTTGTTGACAACCCACTCGAAAAATTCTTCAGACCTGTATACATCTTCAGGATGTGGCATCCAAAAAATTGAATGAATCGATTTTGTGTTGCACGGCATTACCTATAAATGGTATGGGCGGCACTTACAATGCCAATTCGTTTGATTGATCAAAGAGTAACCTACCTTTCTATTCATCCCAGCAAAGTCTCTCTCAGACACACAAACACACACACAGATGTATATGAATTGCTATTATTACCATTTTAAAATAATTCTGCGCAAGTGAAGATTCCTTAGGTTATTCTTTAAGATTTATGTAATTTCTTAAGCAATTTATGTTGAAGGGTCATTCCGGCCATAATCGGTCTAAAATTTCCCCAACCCATTCATATTTTGCTAATAATTTTTCTGGGGGCTTAGAATTTTGTATAAGCGAGGAAAATAATGTTTATTAGGTTTTTATTAATCTGGTATTGCTTAAATAAATATTGAGTCGACTTTCCTTCAGCGTAAAGTGCACAGAACTGCGGCTTAAAAAGTCGGGAAAATTTCGATCAAACCCGCTTGGAAATTAAAACCAACTTAATCTACTCATCGTAGACACTTCATTTTATAGAAAAAGTAACATTCAGATACATAAAACGGCAACACGTGTTTAGAATTTCAACAAAAATGTAAAAAAAATTTAATTTTTTCGTTAAAAAGTTATTTCTCAAATACTCCGGTTCAGAATTTTATGAAGTTTTGTTAGTTGAAAGTAAGTCTAATGAACTATAATACTACCAATTTTTGGCGTGGGAAATGTACAACTTTCAAAGTTATAGTAATTTAAAGTTAAGTTTGTTTTTCACGTATTTGAATTCTGAATGGGTCGGGAACTTTTAGGCCGATTATGGCTGGAATGACCCACAACTCTTCATGAGTATAAATATTTCAGCATAATGCTATTGACAATTTCAAAAGTCAGTACCATTTAATTCATTATAAGGCGTGTCTCGGTTGTTAATTAATGTTATATTTTATTTTTATAAAACTTGAATATTTTGAATATTTTTATATATCTTGAATCTTATCCCATTACACCGTTAAAAACTTCCTACATTGCCAAAGAACTTCTAATAATAATTATTTAAAATTCTATTAAATATATCATTGTATAATAAAAATAACTATTATTTTTTTCATTGTTATATTTCTATTGTATTTATAATCCTAATATTTCTTACCTTTATTCAATTTTGACACGGATATGTTCATTATCTCTTATGTCGTTCCCGGTTTTCCTTTGGGTACTTTATTAATTTTTTTTTTTTCAATTTTTTTTATTTTAAGTCATGTCTTCGTCGTGAAACATTGCATGTCATTTGTCTCATTACATTTCATTACATTACAGAATATTATCTTATTACAATTCTTTACTAACAGTACATAATATATTACATATGTGTCTAGTTTATCAATCCTACTTTTATTTTGCATAGTCGTGTAATATAATTTTTGAAGATCTCATAATGCTCTTTATTTGCTATCATTCGGTGAGTTGTCTCCGTAATCTGTTCTTTAGATTTCATTTCAGTGAAATATTGCCCTCTTTCAGCTCGATATAACTCGCATTCCCAAATTACTTTGATCGTTATTATTATTATCATCATCATTATTCTTATTGGGGCTATAGGGATCGCCCACATATAGAGTCCTCTTGATCGCCATCAATACATTTTCTTTACGCTTCAGAGGTGAACAAGGAATTGATCGTTATTAATATATTTCTTTGCTCACATTAGAGTGTTATGTAGCTCGTTGTTCTTTACGGCATCATGTGCTTTTTAAGGTTTTTGGCTGATAAATTTGATTGTACGATTATTAAATTTGGGTTACATTTGTGAGTGTCGTCACTCTTCGGAGTGTGACGAAAGCACGAGGCGACTCTTCTACTCTCTTTCTCGGTGCGAAGATTTTGAGGAGGAAAATTTGAATACTTCGATTTTTGTTTGGCTTCATTCCCATGACGTGATTAAAGAGGACGGACAAAGAACCGTGGAGTTGCGGTTGCGCCTTCAAGAAAAGTAGCCATAACTCAGGAGAAATTGTTTTATGACTCCATTGATGCACCCGATTTTTTAGTACTTTGCAGACGATATGTTACACGAATAATTTACATTTTCTAAATTTGGCTATTAGAGTACATGATAAAAGTAATACAATTGTGAATACTTATTTTGGCTTTAAAAGGAATTATTTTTACATTAATTTCTTATTTTTGTATTTGAAGAAATATTTGAACATCCAGTTTGATTGTATTACTTGTACGCTTTTAATAAAATTCTACAATATAAATTAGATAACATTAATTCAACAAATACAATTTATGATAGTTTGTCATGTTATACTTTCCCATATTTTTGTGAATATGGATCCAATACCAGTAGATGGTACACGTTTTTGATGGAACTGTGAGATGGTACACGTTTTTTATGAATCTTTGCTGCGGATATAGGAAGTGAAATAGACTAAATGTTTACTATCAATTTAATCTCATTAAAGAAAGAGAATTAGACGAAATATAGTGGGCGTGATGCAAATATATTTTCAGCAAAACACTTTGAATCGTACCCTCATTTCAGAATTATTTTAAAAGTATTTTCGTTTCTCGATTAAAATTAATATGTAATACCTGTGGAAAGAATGTTCTTTTTGTGGTCTTTAATAAACAGTAGAGGAATATTTCATAAATCATTTCACATATTTTATAACGTTATATTGTTTCTACATCGTCGTCGTGACATCTATAATTGAATATGTTGATGTACGTATTGTGATTTATTCTCTCAGATTTGTTTGAAAAGTTCAGAAGAGAGTTAATTTAATTACCAAATCGTACAATCGTTGTCTTCCATAGCTAGTTCTTTTCCTCGTATTGCCTATCGACCTTCCTCCAACATTTTGTGCTTCCGACTGAACTTTTCCGTGCCTCCGTCAATCAGAGTTCCCACCATCATATCCCCTCCCCATCCTCTCACCATCCACTCGTCCGTTTGAGACGTCCTCCGCAGCGTCGACTTTGCTGCGAGTTCCTCCTCCGACTTCTTCAAGTGCACAGTATACAATCCGACAAATGAAGTTCGAAATTGTAATCAATTTTTGGAGCAGCGCAACCGTGACGTGACGTGGCTGATACGACCTGCTAAATTGCACCCCGTCTCCCCCTTTCCTCAGATCTGAAGTGAGAAGGAGGAGGTGGGTGGTCAGTCATGACAAGGGTTATGGGATGTGCCACAAGGATCACACATAGATTCGAGATTACGTGAGCATGTGATTCCCATGAATAGGGGTGTGAGGGGTGGTATTTGTGGTGAGAAGCGAGGGTTGTGGTGACGTTGAAGGTATCGTCGATGGACGTGGTGGTGTCTGCGGAAGGGAGGGCGGGGTAGGTTGGCTTCAGCGCATTCTTGTGGCGCCGCCCGGGAAACAAACTTAGGTCACGAACACGAGATGTAATCAAGGGCCACGCGCTATCTCGTCCTTCCCACCACCGCTTGCAGATACGTGCACCAAACTTGTTACCTTCCGCCCCCATCGCAGATTGCCCGTGCCTTCACGTCTCATCGTCCCCCGTCGGTTTCCCAAGCCTTTCCCCTCACTCACTCCCTTATCATGTTTAAGCGCTGACTGCGTGTATTTGCTCATACCTGGCAGTCAATTTTATGATGCTTACGGTTCACGAGTTGTGCGCATTTTCTTTTTCCTGGAATATTGTGGGATGTTGTATAACCTTTTAAGGATCGTATTTCCATCGAATTTTCGCTGCCCACTTTTATAATCTATCCGCATGAATTCACTATATCACTTCGATACGTGTCTCTTTTGACACTTAAAATAAAAATTCCAAATATTTTGCTGTTACAAATATGCGAGCTCATCGCGGCACTTGATGAAGTGGCACTTGTTAAATTGCGCTCACATACATTCTCCGAAAACGATAATTCAATCCTCAGTTGATCCAAGTAAAATCCAGTTTCATTGACAAAATGCGCCAGCTGATGTTTTTTCTGGATGCTGTTATTCATTTGTAAATCATTTTATCAACGTCATCTTAATCATCCTAATCCTTCACCGCTCATTCCATTCATTTATCATCCGCCTCATGGAGGTCTCCTTTTGCTACATACATCTCTTCGTTCGTGTAATGACTCCACATCATACGAGGTTTAAAATGTAGGTGTTACACAACCTTAATTTTTCTTGAATTTGGTTATTTTTCATTTGCATAATTTTTATGAAATCGATATTTGTGCAGAATGCCTACATTATTTCTTTATTCAACTGATATTGATATAATAATTTATTGACATATCCAATTATCATTTCAGGACATAAGAAAATCAAATATTTCCTTGTTTGTCATATAAGTAAAATGGTAGTTGAAATTAAAATGAATATGTCTAGATGTTTGCTATAGAGAAAGCAAAAATACATTTCTGTTTTAATAAAAATCTCTAAATTTCGAGGTTTTTTCAATTTAGAAGTTCAGTATTTTAAGTTCAAAATGGTTATTTTACAGTAAGAGCAACTCTACTGCTCTCTACTAGTCAGAAGTAATGCATACACTTATACGTCACGTTAAAACAATTTTTCTGAATAATGTAACAATACTTTGTTTAAGCGTCGAAAATAAACGAAAAGTATATATCGAAGAATCTAAAATTATAAGTAAATTTGTTAAGAAAACCTTTCACGGTTGACAATATTTAAAAGAAAAAAAAATCACTCTTAAAATTGAAAACATTTATGTAAGTAACACAAATAATTACATATTTCCAAAAAAAGGATTTGATTTAGAACTGATTTTTATGGTACATGAAATTTGCTGGAAGAAAAAACTGTCTGAAACAGTTTATTTTCACTAACTTCTACATTTCCCGACAAACATTTGATAGAAGTGAGAGTGATTTTAGTTCATGTATTTTTCACCCAATGTTTTTCTAGAGTTAATGAAGTCCATTAGAAAAAGTATTACGTTTCGGTGTCATTTTACTTTAATTATTCTTTCTGTATTTGTAAAGAGGTAATCAACCTTAACATTCCATTTCCCATACATTGATTTGAGACATTTTTATGAATGCAATTTTCTGAGATAAATGAGTTGCATTGTATTCACTTATATGTATCTAATAACATCTTCCTTTGCCCATATCACTTTTCTGTATATAGATTTCTTCTAATGTATATGACAAGGTCATTCTTTTTTTACTGATGAACGGGGACCCACCCCGTCTTTGCACAAGGTTTTTTATGATACTGTTTATCTCTACGTTATAATTTAGTGTCAATAAAAAAAGCATTAATGTTTTTGTTTGTTGAAAATAATTTTTAAGCATTACGATGCAGTGGCGGTGGTACGACTTACGACTTACACCTTACACCAACCTCTTCTTTACGAGTTGTGAAAGAGAGGGGAATAGTTCTTACTGTTTCAAAGATTAGACATTAAATCCCTGCTCATTTTAAACAGTAATAATGCGAAATTTAAAGAAGAACAAACACTCTGCAATGAGAGGTAGTAATTTGGGAGGGGGTGGGATTTTGAAATCACATGAACTTAATCTCATTCTTGTTTCATACTTCAAGAACAAGTGTGCGACATTTCATCAAGCTGCGAAAAGAACTCTTAGATGTTATACGAGACAAAATTAGCCAGCTACACGTTTTTTTTAAGAAACACATATTGAAAATATAATATTACTCACACTTCAGATATTTATCGGTAATGTTGTAATGAATGAAGTACATGAAGCTAAAAGAATTGAAACAATCTTGAATAATCTGAAATTATCGAAAACGAAACCATACATATCTATTTTCTTTAAATTTAAGAAACATACTTTTCCCATCATTTATATAAAGGAATTGAGATAACTATTTCTGAAGTACATGATATCTAGTGGGGAAAAATACTTATATTAATTAATATATTTAAGGCGTGATAAATTAAATGGCATTTCTATGTTGCTCATTGTTTTATTCGTAGAAAGCTTTTTCGGCTGCATAGCAACCATCGTCAGTAACATACACTGAAAAATATAAATGTACAAAAAATACAATAATAATAATAATAA
>NNCF01125955.1:642838-665399 GCA_002313205.1 Laupala kohalensis
AATTTTTGCTGAAATTTTTGAATCCGCCTCTGCCTTAGGGCCCTTGATCGGAATTGATGGGATGGTCCCTTGCTTGCTTCCGGAGAGTAAATTAGTTTTTTTTTCCTCCACGTGGTCATACGCAGTTTGTACTGTTTTTTGACAATAAATTTATTGTATAGGTAATTATTTGTTTACATCCAGTACATCATATCATTCATCTGACAAGACATCCAATTCATCACGTTTGAATTTTATACCATTGCTACCCTGGAACTCTTTATCACAACTTTATTATTTTAACGTCATTCTTTTATTTCGAAGATCTCTGGAAAGTACTTTTTAAATCTTTCAGAGAACATACACAATGCTAAAAATTCTTTCAACTTTCTTCGACCGCAAAGTTGTATGACTGTAGGAACATCATAAGTTTTTATTTCTAATCCATATTTATTTATTTTTGTTTTTCTACGGGGTACTAGGAATATATTAGTGAATTCGATTGTGGTTTTATATCCGGACTCATGTTAGTTTTGATGGCTAGTGTCACTGTTTCATTGGAGACTAGGCCATGACTATGTCACGTCTTGGAATTACGGAATTTCGCTAGAACTATACTGCGTGAATTGAGTGCTTTGTGAGGAAAGACGTAAGATTATTTCATTACTCGAAAACAAAAAGAAGCTATATAAGAAAACTTAAATTCACGCACTGAAAGGTTCAACTTCGTCCATTCACTTTCGTCTACTTCTATTGTTCTAAATGTAATGAGTTCCGATGTCCGTAGGAAATTAAAATAGAAACCTGAAATTTTGGAACAACTTATTCTTCTATTTTATCTGACAAATTTTGAAGCTTAAGTTCATTTCTATAATACTAGCTTTGCTCGCTTCTCAAAGTGATATATTCATTTGCATTAAAAATATTACTTCTCAGGAAGAACGTCCGGGATATAATTTACACAGAAGGTGTACATATAATAAAAAATATATCAGGTTTAGAATGGAATGGCTTTGGAATGACTTAGAAATCACCTAATTGTGATGTGATTCAATGGCGTTGTTATTCATTCTATGTATTTTTATTGTTTCTGTTAGATAATACAATTGAGTATTCTTATACCTTGTGAATTGTTATGTGAATTCATTTCTGTAAAAATATCACTGACCACATGTGATAGTATGGTACTTGATGACTCTTAAAAAACAATATCAACCTAAAAAATAACAGGGCCGCTACATAAAAAAGGAACGGACTAACAGCGTATCAATAATTTTGAACCATTATATGCTCTCGTCAATTATATTACGTGAAAGTAATATAAAATAAAATGTTTTTCTTTATTATCTAGTGATACTTGGAACGCCTTACGATTCATTTTGTTCGAATTTTTTTAAAATGTAACCTATTTAGTCTGTTAAACTATAATAATAATAATAATAAATTTATTGTCAAAAAACAGTACAAACTGCGTATGACCACGTGGAGGACAATAAACTAATTTACTCTCCGGAAGCAAGCAAGGGACCATCCCATCAATTCCGATCAAGGGCCCTAAGGCAGAGGTGGATTCAAAAAAAAATCATTATTTAATTAATTTTGTTATTTATTGGCCTCTTACTATTCCGTTGATTGCGCATAGTTTATATTTATATAATAGATATAAACAGCTATATTAATAGTGTCTCTTTGTTACAATTAGGGAAATGTACGATTCAATTTTTTATGTTAGAATTCTTTCTAATCTTAAGATATTTATTGAACTCCACGTAACAATTCAAGCGTAAACATGGTTTTGCTGATGTTTCTCTTTGCTTTGTCGTTATATTTTCTTTTCTTAAACTTCTTACGTTGAGAGAGTCATTCCGGATACATATTCAGGTCACAGACAATGGAAAATATTCAGGGAATTGCAGTCTCGTAAACACTTGAATTTATAGCCATAGAACAAAAGGAATTTCCTGTGGTTTAGCAGTCTCCTATGGCATGCAATTGCTTTTCCGGATAATTCTGTTGATTGTTAATATACTGTCTGATTTTTACCTGGTTTTCTACAAAAGAGTTTTCATTGGTTTTTACGTCTTTATTTTTATTTATTCACAAAATTGCTTATTTCATTGGCATACCTTTAAAGGAAAGTTTTGTAATTTCTTATGAGAAAAAAGTACAGATGAGTTTCTTTATTTCTTTAATATTGTTTTATAAAGTATCGTATTTTTGTTCTCTTTAATTTTGGATTAAATTGAAATTAAATATGTCTCGCCCGTTAGGTGAACGTCTGAAATTGATTGTCTTAGCAAAGCGAATATATTTCCTTCAATTTGCAAAATTTGCCTGTTTCAAGGCCAGTAACATCCTCGTTAGAAGCGATATATTCATTAGCTGTTGTTTCGTTGAATTTCTCCCCGTCTCTCCACTTTCTCGTCGAGCTGCGTCTCTACGAGCTTCGGGGTATTGCGAGTGTGTCGCGCGCGACCTCGTCCGATAAACCCAACGACGGCAACGATTCCAAAGTACGCGCACCGCCGTAGTCACTTGTTCTCCTTTTCCTCCCTTCTCATTCTCCTCGGTCTCCTCCCCTTCATCCCGTCAACCTGACTTCTTCGTCGCGCGACCCACAAGATGTTACAGAAAACGAGTTTAAGTCGTAAGGAAAAACAGAGTAATAGCAACGACAAGAACAGAGGATAACGTTAAGAGCGCATTCACAATGCTCCGAGGCTTCGTTCTAAAAAAAACAAGAAGAAACGCGATAAAACAAACAAAAAGGAGATGTTCGTGACTTTGCATCGGAAGTATATCGGTGGCTCCGGTTAGTCGTAAAAGAAACTAGTAGCACACCGGACTGTTTTCATTCGGCTAAAAGCGTTCTTGGAGAGGGAGACCTACGGTTGAAGGAGGAATATGGGAGCGAAGAGCTGGAAAGGCCTTCAATGGAGAGAGTTCGCAATGTAATGTGATTTTGATGAAGTGACGATGAAGAGGAAATGCGTCAAATGGAGTTCATTTTGGCGGACTTTGAAGAAGTGGAGGAGCGTGACGTTCACGTAGCAGGTGGGACTTGAATTATTTTCTAATGATTATTTAATCACCACGGTAGCGTTTATTGAGAAAATGTTTACCGCTACCTCGAAAAACAATCATACATCTGTGATTTTGAGTATAATGTTAAGGTTAAATCCACTAATATTCGTTTTTCGTAAAGTTTTAGTTGTACGTACATATTTAGTGATGCCAGCAACATATGTCAGAACTTATTTTTGGTATATTGCTATCTATATTTGAAATCCAAATAAGGTCGTTTATCATTACGTTGTCTAAAATGAAACGTAACAGACAGTTTTGTTGTTTCGTGAAAATTGAGATTAAATGAAAGAAATTTCGCGTGGCGAGCCAAGACTCATTCCCAACTTAAGATAAAAAAAATAAAGAATCTAAATGAAATGGCGTGCAATTAGGGTTGAATAGAACAATTTGCCCAGTTTTGCAATCATTATTGGGGATGTTTTCAATACTCTATACATGGATTGATTTGTTCTGAAAGGTTGACATTTTACATCGATAATATTAATCAAAATGTGCATCGGGTGTAAATATCGATTATGAGTATTGCGTGTAAGTGAAAAAAGAGGAAAATAATTTTTATTGTAAAATTTTTAATTATGTTTAACGGAGTTTTTATTTATCTTTAAGTTATATTTATTCCACTAAATCTGCATATCAAGAAAATTACAAAATTATGCAAAACATGTATAAAATTGTTATATATTACTTAAAATATGTGCATCCTAAGGCATCGCCTGTGTGCGATGAGACATTCATGAGTACAAATTATATTAGCTAATTAATATAGTTGTCGTCGTTGTTGACGGAGAAATTTATATATACAATTTTATACATATCAGTGATTAAAATGAGAAATAATTATTGTATAGGACTTCCTTATTTTTTAGAAATATAACACGAACAAAAAAATATTTCTTTCATTTCTCTAATCTTCTCTTACATCATAATTTCAATATTTTAGACGACGAAATTATTACGTATCGTTAAACATACGAACCCAATAAAGTGATGGATATTTTCTGCCTCGTCCTCAGTTCTTGGGCTGGTTGCGTTGAGTCAAGGCTCCGAGCGGTGCGTTGCTCTGACCTCTCGGCGTGCCGCGTGTCCGCACGTGTCCCGGCGTCGTCCGCGGCCGCTCGGACGTTTCAAGTGCAATTACTGGCCGTGGGACGGGTGGAGCGGTTGGCGGGAGGCACCAACCACGCTGGCGCTGAGTGGGGTGGCGTGGAGGGCGGGGTGGGTGGACCGGAAGATTGATGAGAGACGGCAAACTGCGTTCCGGTGTTCTCTCGCTCCAAACCCCGTCGCCGGAACCTTTGTCTTGCGTCTTCCGGATCGTCCTGGACATTATGGCATGTCTGTATCAAAATAAGATCTCCGAGTTTGAGTCATGAAATAAACGTATAGTAGGTTAGAATATTCTTTTAATTTTAGGTATGCAGGATATCTAAAAGTAGTAAATCACTTATTTACGTAACAAAAAAAGTTATGAATATCAATTGTACCGAAAAAAGACTCGATTAAGAGTTGAAACTTTGTAAAAAACAATAAGTAATTTTTTAAAAAAGTTCCTTAAGTTGAATTAATCACCATGAAGTAGGTGACAAATGAGGTACATAGTTTTGCACAAGACATTATTTTTGAAAATTTAACTGCCTTCTTCCTAACAAAATCATTTTTTAGTCTGAAACGGACTTATCTCTTTACATGGATGTTTTAAGAGCAAGTATAAAAATTTGGATGCGGCTTTTACTTATTCTTCTAGTATTCCGCCACTTTCTCCCATTGATTTAATATTAGAATGATGTAAGAAGTCACACTATCCACAATATATTCACTTTCTTTGTTATTCTTTCCAACTTGCACCTCGCTTTTTCTCAAACATTGTTGGCATCCAGCAGTAAATGTTTAATTTTCACCGAATGTTTGATATACAGTTAGCTACTGTTCTGAACGCATGGTAAATTAGTATAACTATATTGCTACGTATAAATATAGTGAATCGAAAACCATTACTTTAGATATTTCTAGGGAGACAATGAGCTTAGGAATGATACAACTGTAATATATTACAAGTATTATTGAAAGCCTCAATTTGTAAACGTCAATATTATTCCTCACATATCCATTAAACTAAGTGAGCATATACCGTAAAATAACAGATCTACACATAACAAACTTGTGCAAAGCTTACTCATAGTATGACTACTTTACTACAAAAATGTCGGGGGCAATAATATCCTATATCGACAGTGCAGGTCCGAAGACCAAACAACACATTCTGCTGCTTGGGACGTAAAATGTTACGAAACTTGTTTCATTGTCCGATTTCTCATCAAATTTGACTCTACTTAAAACGTTATAATTCATCGAAAATATCACTCAAATCTGGAGGAAGAATCAAATGGATGATAAAATATTATACGTTTACTTTTTCGAAAATCGCTTTTATCAGTACAAAAATAATATGAACAACATGACTATTATTTTATACAATAATTAAATAAATGACATAAATCTCATGTCATTCTTATTTAAAACTTACAATACGACTCTAAATTATATTTCTAAACTATCACGGAATGACTCAACCTCTTCACTAGACATAAAAGAACTTAAAAAATTCAGTTTTGAAACTTCTATTTTCTTTAAATTTCTTGTGTTTCAAAACTGAACATGAACGCTCGAAACTTTTAGATCATCTTAGAAATCATGTCGTAATTGATTGACATCGACACACTGTATTTTTAGTCTACACAAACTTACTAATTTACTCTCCGGAAGCAAGGGACCATCCCATCAATTCCGATCAAGGGCTCTAAGGCAGAGGCGGATTCAAAAATTTCAGCAAAAATTCCTAGATAAGATAAAAAGTTAGCGACAAGTTATAATACTAATAGAATGTCAAAATGTTTCTAATTTAATGCAAAAACTATACATGTACAAAATATTATCGAACTATCAATTATTCTGAGTGTAGTGTTTAAAAAATCATAAGAATTGAATTAACACTAAATTCACGATGTATTGTTACAATAAACACGCCCTTAGACAAAGCCTAGAGAATCTGTATAAGAAATCCGCCTGTACCCGAAGGAAAAACGGAGAAAAAATTCGAGAACGATTCCAGCTAACAGTACCAAATGTAATTATAACAGTTAATATGTAGAAGACAATCAGTTTCGTAACTGTACTGTGTTTATAATAGAGTTTATAAATGATGTCGGTAGGAAAGCTTCGTTTTTATTAATTTTCGGAAAAATTGCTGTTTCATTGGTTCAATTTCTTTTCCTAGAATAGAATTTATTATAATATTTCATAACCGAAACAGAGCAATATCCGTATTATTATATAAATTAAAAGTTCGGAAGAAACAGGATTTCAATACAGATTAAATATTGAAGGCAATTAGATCCATATTATTTCCATTTGGGTGCTTACTGTGAAAATGAACGAGTTGCGACGCTGCGTTTCGATGTGACTGATCTTTTATTTGGTAGTGTTTTCGATATATTGCTCTCCTTTTTAAGAAACAGGAATTAAACGAGAATTGTACCTTCGTATTTAACCTTTGACCAGGATCTTGGTTTTTGTTATTTGCCAAAAGATGTTTCTAAAAAATGTAGTAACAGATGGTTTCTGGTTCTTGTATTCCTTTTCGGCAATCTGCTGCTATATTTTATATACTGTTATCACCGTAAAAAGTTTGGACCATGTCGAAAGTCAGGTGTGCAGTAAGCCAACGATTGTAGTTAAAAGTGAAATTTGTCTTGAGCGTACGTTATATTTTTCAGCTGGGAGATTTGTATTGTGTATTAATACTGATAAGATATGTAAAACAATTAATGTCCTCTTCTTCCCGGTTGGGGGGGGGGGGANGGATGTTCGAGGCATCGTTTCAGGTGCGTTACATGGCAGTCTCGTATACTATTTAACTAATACGTACTACACTCGTATATTATGTATTAGTTAAATATCTTTTTTGGATTCTATTAAATACAAATTAGTTGAAGTTGTGTTGATATTATAAAAAGAAACTACCTATTTTTATTCTTATCTTGGGTGGCGCATGACATAATTTTCCCTGGGGCGCAGAAATGATAAACCAGTCGCTGCCTTAGGACCCTAGATCGACATTGGTGGGATGATATCTTTTTTACTTCTGGGGAGTAAATTAGTTTATATATTCATAATGTTCTACGCAGTTTGTAAGTGTTTTTTAGAATAAATTTGGTAATAATTATTTCATTTCCCTTCAGACCCCCCCTCCCCCACCCCAACAAAATCCTGGCTGCATCTCTAGAGTGGAGGAGGTAATACATCTTGAAAAATAGTTTTAATATTTGCTTTTCGTAATTCATAGACTACCCCTTATCTCCTTCTCGCCCTTCCATCCTCGTCTTACCCCATCTGTCAGAAACCTCCCGCGCCAGTCACGGCAACGCCACTTCCGCGCGCCGTCGTTACTACATGACACCCGCGGGACCTTGAGCCTTTCCCTCTCCCATCCCCCTTACCCGGCGCGTCGTTCCCACGTCAGCGTCGGCCCCGCAGCGAGCAAGCACCCCTGAGAACAGCGTCAACAGTTTTTGGCGGCTTCAAACACAGCTGTAACAGCGTAATGTTCTCTCTGGAACATGAGCGCAGCGCAAGTGGTAGAGAAGTGCCGCTGCCGCTCTGAGGGAGGGAGGGAGGAGGGTGGTTGTGTGTGGTTACTGTGCGGTGGGAATACGAGAGGTTGCACAATGGAGCTGTGGCGAAGTGTTCAAACTAGGGGATGGTAAGCGTTATCTGGAATATGATTTTGTTCGTTCCCATACTACGCATTCCCATGCTTGGGTATTCCTCCGGTGTTCCTTCGGGTCGAAGTGGATTCATACATCGTGAGAGTGCCATTAATTCTTCTATTACGACTAATCTCTAATTTATTTTGGAAATAATCAATGGAAAACAGCACGTATTTGTTAAAGAATTTATTAATTAAAAATTTAATCCACCTCTGCTTTTGGGCTCTTGCTTGTTTCCGTACAGTAACTAGTTTATTGCCCCCACCCCCACAAATTCATATGCAGTTTGAAACAGTTTTTTGACAAACTTTATTTAGTTAATGTATTATGTTTCTCAATGAAACGTAAAATTATTATTTTGAGAAAAAGATTTCTGTTCCATTTTTTATTTCAACGAATTATTTAAGTGTAATAGATTATTTTCAAAACGTTTCATATCTTTTTGTCCGTAAGTAAGTATTGCCTATCATTAGAATTGATTAAAGATAAGAGGAGATATACTGAAAGAATTTTGTTTCAATATTGGTTGTTATAAACGCTAATATATTGTGACTTTACTGCTTTGTTATTAACTAATAACAATAAAAAAATAATTGTTGAAAAAAAATTTTTTTTTCTCAAAAATCATATATAATTCTAACTAATTACTAAGGGGAGGGAACCGAATACTCACACCTATGGGAGCCACTCACAATGAAAACACAACAATCTGGTGTTCGAGCAATGAACAAAACATTTTATTATTTGCACTAATCCTAACGTAATTACTACACAATACACTGGTCAATATTTACTCTACTACACATTATCTCGCCTACTGCGCTTTTGGAATGTCCTTTTACAGGGTACTCACCAATCTCTTCTACTTCGTNACCTTTTTGTTCATTACACTTACATCACAGTGACACCCTTCAATAGTTGCACTTGGCTACTGACTTTTGTGTGACAATTTTTAGTTTACAAGGCCCAAAATTACATTGATAAATCCCCTTTATTCTATTACACACTAATGTAGATGTCTCTTGATGCCGGACGAGATGAAGACCTGTCCCATTCGGTGTTATTACCTCAAACCTGGTTCCCTGCGCAGCACTAATGTTCTTTCTCTCCTTTGCGTCTAATCCATCCTTTTTACCATTCCCATTATCTTAGCAATGATGATGCCTTCCTTGGTTTATTAATTGTCTGAAATGATCTGCGACGGCTTACTAACTTCTAAAACGTTATTAGCTTGACACATTCAAGTTCCTCACTCGTTTGTTCGAACTATTTTGTATTACGCAAGTCCCAATTGCCCTGTTTTAATCATACGTTTTCTCTCGTCTCATATAACAAAAGAAACACTCACAAAGTCTTCCATGTCTGACTCGGACAAATAAACAGTCTCCACCTTTTCCACCATCAAAATCGCACACATAAACAGTCTCGAAATCTCTCACCATTGGATTCCAAACAAAATATCGGAAATTTTCTCACTTCTGAAGCACGACAAACTATCGAAAATTTTCTTACTATCTGACCAAATAATCGATACTTTTCTCACCATCTGCTTTCAACAAATAATCTGATGCAAATTTTTCAGTCTCACGGTCACATAATATACTGTCTCAAAAATTTTCTACTCTCCATCATCACAAATACACACTCCCAAAAATTTTCTCATCTCTCCTCCTCACCAATACACACTGCCGAAAATTTTCTCCTCTCTCCTCTCTGTGCCCTAATTTTTTATAGATAATTTTGCGTCACGTGACGTTCCCCCTCTTAACAGTCCTTGCTTCTGCTGCCAGATCTCGGTTCTTTTCCCCCTCTTAATTTTAATTGGTAGTTTCCGAAAAGATGTATTTTGTATTTTCCTGTTTTCAATCATTCTACTTGACTCCTCCCCCCTTGATATTTCATTGGTTGCACCACCCTCTCTCTACTTCTAAGATTCTTTCTGCGCGGGCGGTATGCTTTTAAAGACCTCGGTTTTATTGTTTTATTGCTAGGCGGCATTCGACATCGTCCCTTTCTAGCTAGCATTTGTTCTGAGCGTCGGCCCTTCTTTTTGAACCCAAATTTTATTACATTCTTTTGAATTTTGCTATCATGTGTTTTGGCCGAACCCATGGTCCCAAAATTTCACATTTCTAAAGATTCTTGTTCAGACTCGTTATTCCCCAAGAGACATGTGTCGCGAACCTTTTTTGTTGGCCGCTTGCCTCAAACGTACACCCACGTTGCTTTGGGAAATAATATTCCCTAATATCAGCTCTTTTTCTTCAAAGATTCGTGTTCAGACTAGCAGGCTACTAAAACATGTGTCCTGCTTCCTATTTCTTTTGATCTTTTTTAAATAAAGGTTTTTATTGCGTTTTTGTCCTAAATTTTTGCCACTCGTCTTTCTAAAGATTCCTGTTCAAACTTGTGTGTTTTTGAACACGTGTCCTGGTCTCTACTTTTGATTTTTCCAAATAACAGTTTTTATTGCGTTTTTGTATTCCAAAACTTTCTACTGAGCTTTTGATGTAGCACCGCGTTGCTGAGCTTCAGACCACCCAAGTCTCTTTCAGCGAGCTCCCATGTTGACCCATGCTTTTTATGCTAATATTTTGAGAACGCGTGATTGAATGATTAATCAATTCAATCCACGGTCTCAATATGTCAGATTTACTGTAAGTAAATGGTCAAACTACAGAAGTAAGCGTTATCTGGAATATGATTTTCTTTTTTCCCATTAAACGTTTTTGTCTCCTCTCTGGAATGTAAGAAAATTATTTTGAATAAAGGTTTTCTGTTCCATTTTGTATTAAATGTAATAACCTGTTGAAATCTTGAAGTGTTATTATTTTTTGAAACCATTTAATTTGTTTATCTTGATAAAATTTCTGTATCTTATATAACGCTTTGGAAAAAATTCGACCCGCGGGCCACGGCCTGCGAGCTAACAACGTACATTTCATTTCATTTTTTTTAGCATTTCAACGAGCGTTTTAAAATGATTGATAGCCTAAATTTTTTGAGTTACTGTACCTTATGTCAGCATTGTCCATGGACAACGTATCATCCAAGAAATCATGCAATGAAAAGATTTACCTGTCTAATGAAATTTTGATGCAGGAGCATTAAACGAATATTTCTTATAAGCTGTGGTGTATCCTTGTCATTCTAGGTGGTTTATTTTCTATGGGTCGTTACAACTAACGTGTATTGTCTCGCTCGTCACCAAGAAAATGTTGCTTACTAGCTCTTGAGTTCCTCTTTTAACGTAACTCTCTTGGATCTTTGTATTGTAATTACAATATTTTTCCTTCAAAACGTCTGTCTTGGAAAGGTCTTGAGCTGCAGGCGCGAAAAGGGGATGATAGAAATTATTGACATTAACTCTTTAGAGATATTACGATGAGGTGTAAATGCTTGATCAGAATCTTATAAATAGGAAATACGAGTATAATGTGTTTGTTAATTGATACGGTTTGAGGCGTGAGTTTTTTGCATACATTCATTTCTTTAACCCCATCAAAGACGCTGTGAAAATAACACAACTTAAGCCTTCTTTTTTTAGATTAATTATGTTTTGACTACATTTCACGTTAATATAAGTTCATATTATGAGTTTTATACGCACGCACCTTTGACGAAAAATATGCTATCAAATTATAAAATTCAAATGTTTAAATCGAATTGTAAAACTTGATTTCGTAAAGCTCCTTCACGTGTGTGATTGCAACTACGACTCAAAAGTCCGTGAAGTCGAAGTGGAATTGAGAATAAACTCGTGACTTTGACGAAGTTAACTTGACTAATTTCTCGGAAGCTTTCAACTTGGGAGAGACATGTTCACATATCTGTGTCTGAAGACGAGTAACACGGGTCTCGCTTCGATAAGGATATGAAATACTGAAGAGAACATGTGGACCGTTTGTGTTTCGATATCAAAGTTGAAGAATGGGTTGAGAAGCATCTGATTGGTAAGCTCCTTAAAAAATATCTGATTGTATTACTATTTATATCTACGATGGAATAAGAATTTTAGTACGTAGAGATTTGAATACGAACATAACATGGTGTCAAAGACTACATAAACTAGGTAATAATATATTCACCTCTCTGTTTTAAGTCTTCGGGAAAGGGGTTATAGTACGCCCGATATAGTTTAACATGCATGTAACTTACCGTGGAAGATTAGACTTACCTAATGCATATTTGTTTAATTATTTATTTATAATTAAAATGACTATGCTACAATATTTTTGTTTTACGTTCAAAAATATTCGACGGTACAGAAGTTGAAAAGGAAACAATCATTTTACATTCAAGATGACATTTTACAGAATCGTTATAGTAGAAATCTTGGAGAGATTTAACGAATACGTTGGGTGTCTTAGAGCTGGTTGTTGTTTTCTACCACCGCGTGTTCTCAGACGGCTTTCTAATAATGGGAATGAGGAGATTGATGTGCAAATGAGGTTGGGGTGAACGATGATGTGTAGTTATGATGAAATGAAAGGCAGTGGGAACGGGAGTACCCTGAGTCTTGAACTAGCGTCACTATAGTTAGATGACAAGTGTGCTACGCACTGCGCCACGGGTCGTCCGAATAGGTTCTGGTACACAACCAGAATATGTCAAATGATATCACACTACAAATAATGATTCCTAGTAACACCATGAATTCATGCTATGTGTTTTTTTTTAATTTATCCACACCTCTTTAGTGTGTATCGCATTCGTAACCTGAAATACCGTTCATACCAGGATTTAGGAAACGAGAGTACGGTCGTCAAAACAAAGCTCGCACCGGCAGCCACTGAGATGCCCTGAACACAATGAATGAAGGGGAGGCAGATGCCACAAATAGCTTGAGGTGAGACCTCTTGGGGGGCGAACCTGCCTTGGGCTATCAGTTTAGAGGGAAGTCTCACCGAGGCCTCCAATACATTAGGAAACTAAAGGTGGCACAAACGCCTCAAGTTAGTCAAAGCACTGATAAATATAATTTAATTCTTTTATAACAGATTGATAAGATTTATAATAATGGGTAAACATGGTTTGTATTTCTCGGTAAATGATATGATACTACCAATATCTAGAAACCGACTTGATTCGTTTGAAATACGCAATAGCATATGAAAGAATTGTGGCCGGGGGCTACAATTTTGTGACTCACGTGTCACACCTTGGTAAAAAATTAAATATATTTTGAAATTGAAGGTGACATAGAAATAAAAGTAGTGTAAAAAATACTTCGAACATTTTTGTACCACGTAAATTGTATCTACTTACATATCCGTGATTTAAAAATTTGATTATTTTTTAAATAAATATATTCTTCATAAGATATTGTCTATTCCGCGATCAATAATTATTACTGATTTTTTATTTAAATGGTAGGTGGATTTAGATTTATAAGTCGATAGAAAAATGAATACATTTACTTTTACTTATTTATGCCAATTCGAGACAGTTTGGTGATTTGTTTCTACTTATGCTCGTACCATCGTAACACAGATGGAATCATTAGTTTCTGCCAATGGAGCACGGGCCCAAATGTATGAAAGCGAAATGATTTTGCTTCTTTGGAGACACAAGTTCAGAAGAAGAAGAAATATTCTTCTGTTTCCTTGGTAACATGATGTTCATTGCATATATTTCTTCCGGTACCCTACAGGTAGAGTACGTGTCAAACCGGTACCTAAGTGCATACAGCATTGTGTGCCGCTTGGTTCACTTATCTCGTGTATGGGGATGTGTCTCAGGTCTTCCGGGGTTTAGGTCTGGGTGGAAATGGTGTTCAGTTGTGGAAGGCGAACGAGTGGTGTAGTGGTTAACACCTCTGCGATTAATGCGGGATTCCCGGGTTCGATTCCCGGCTTGTCGCCATTCTCACCTGACAAAAAGTTATCACATGTTGTTCATTGTTTCCAGAACGTGTTTTCGACGGCGCTGCTGTCAACCTGATCGCTGTATAACGTAATACGAAACAACAGAAGATATTTAAAATATTTAATATATGTCGCGGATAAAAGATTTGGTGTGCGCAGACTAATAAGACCGTGCTCCTAGTTGCAGTTAATTTTAATATTTAAAATAATTTTATGAAACATGTGTTATGGGAAAACAGCGTATTGATGAAGCACACATAGCAGCATAGTGAAAGTGTAACATCCAGTATTTTCATCTGGGCTTGGAGCTGTCCAGATTATTAGATCATTCAATGATGGAGACTTGTCTTGTCTGGACACATTCGTGTATAATTGATTCGTCCCTGCGTTTTAACTCTAATCTGTATTATTGTTCTTATAAAATTTGTTCTTAAAATGTTATTTTTCTTTATTATTTATCGTTACGATGAAATTAGTCTGGACGATACTTTGGAGAATGTGAAGAATGTGTGTTATCTCTGGGAATATAATGAATTTTCTGATTTGTCTTTTCTTTTCTTCAGTTTAGATACAATTTGTTAACTGTATGAATTACCTCGCAAAGAGTTTAAAAACTGCAAATTTTTGTGAATATTTAAACTACTGATAAGGTATGGTTGGAATCTCGGTTATCATATTATGTGCAATTATTTTTAATTAATTGTCCGATATACCTTGAAAGACAAAGCATTTTTAGCATAATAGTTAGTCTAGCATACGTTTAAAAACACAAAAAAAGTTCGGTATTTGTTTAAAGGAGCGACTCCTGATGAGAGGAGAAAGACGAGAGAGAGGTGAAGTACCTGTGCCGAGGGATGCTCTACGCTAACAGTCGTCCGTCAGTGGCAGACATATCCCTACGTGCTGTTCACGCGAGCGAAATGCAGGCAGACAAGCGTTCCAACATCAACTTACATGAAGGAGGGGGAGGCAATGAGGTGGATGCATCGACGTAGAATACTGGATGGAGCGCTGGCCACTAGGTAGCATTGACGGCATGCGATTGGAGATATTCCCGTGATCCCTTGAGCATCACCCACCAACAGCATCCCTCCGCACACTCTGCATCAAGAAACAATGAGATTCAAGTGGGAAGTAAAAATAAATCCGACATCGATTCATCTGATTAGGAAGATACGGTTGGTAAATTAAGGAAACAAACGCACATTTTCTTACAACAAACGCACACTTCCTTGTGTATTTTTGATCGTGTTACTTTTTTTATCTGACGAAAGATTTATTTAGCTGATATTAAAACAGATTTAATAGTATAGTTTCTATTTATTGTTTGGTTCATCTAACTGTGTTGAACCATTCTCGAAATTTTTGACGTCAAACTCGAGTTTTGTTTTCATTCAATGTGAGTATGAGGGTGGAGGTGCGCATTGGGATTCGGCTTCATCGTTGGGGGATGTCTCGGGTCGACTCATCAGTGCGTTGTCCAGTAGTTGTACATAAATGGGTGGATAGGTATGCAATGGGGTGAGGAGGCAGATTTAACTGTTCTGGACAGACAACGGAGTGTACAGTACAGGTGACGACCAATGGGATGAGAGAGAGAGCGAGGATGAGGCGGAGGAAGAGAGGTAGGACGAATAAGGGAACCCTCCGTGTGCACGGAAGCGCGTACATCTCCGCTCAAAAGAGTGCAGAGTAAACGAGGACGTGCAACATGCCAGTTATCAAGGGGTGAGGAAGGATGTGAGGGTGAGGATAGGGGTGAGGATAGGGGTGAGGATGAGGACGCGAGTACAGCGCGCTTCTCCGCTTTCGAAAAGTTTGCCAACGGAGAGTTCTCGAAACGGGGTTGCGGTGGTGGGTTCAAAAGCGAATGAAAGTGAGCAACGTTGGGTAAAAGAGGATACAGGCGCAATGGTCAGCGACGACGCACTGGAGAAGTGATGTTCTACGATGTTCAAAGATTATAGGAAGCGAGTCATAGGTGTTTTCTATATAAGGGTAGAACAAATGGACTAATTACGTTTGACGCCTGCTCTTCTGAATATATGAATAGTATAGGAAAACGACATGAGCTTTTTGCCGACAGTTTAATTTTGACAGAAATTAATAAAATAAAATAAACGTGTCACAATTTTGAGGAAAATAAAAAAATAGAAATATAAACACACATAACTAACACTAAGTTTCGTCTTAATGCGAGACATTGTCATTTGAACTAGTTCATTGATGTTCTGAAACACGCTAAATTGATTTTTCAAAATCGTGACGTGTGTATTTTATGATATTAATTTGAGTGAAAATTACTCTCTAGGGAAAAAGCTCGGGTCGGTTTTCTTTACTATTCATAAATAGTATAAGTTTATGATTTCACTGTGTTGGATGAAACCTATTTCTGATTCGATGGGCATGACTAAAAAGTTGTTCAGCTTAGATATATACCGTAAACACAAAAATTAGAAAACAAATACATTTCAATATGGTTGGTGCAAGGAAATAATTTGTAATTTTGAGGGTGAGTTAAAATTTCGTACGTTACATAGAGACATTTTACGACTGGATACAAAGCATTCTGATAATATTACACGAAGTCAAAAGTTAAATAGATCATTGACATTAATATATATTACAAAATTTGTAGTATTGATTCGTACATTGAATAAACTTTGGATTGTGTTCATCTATTTATATTATCCATATAAATTCAATTATTCAAATTAATTGGGGATCAAGTCAATTCAGATGTGCAGAAATTCCGATGATTGTATCTTCTGCATAAGAATTAAGGGGAAATGTAAGACAGAGGAAACAAGACTTTTATTAATAAAATACGTACGTCGGGTATTGTACGTTAAATACTTTAAGTAACGTATGCAAGTTTTATTTAATCTGAAAAATATCATATAGGATACTATGAAGGCCTACAGTAAAACTAAATAAAATTGTGATGATTTTTTGCTCGATATTTTGTTTTCATTGTCCATTCATAATCATTCTTATGTCTTGATTCAGATATTGGGGCTTCGGATATTGACGTGACATTTGTGTGTGGAGACCAAGAAATTACGAATATCTGTACTCCTTTGATTCTAAAAGAAAAACAAACATACAAATTTCGGGTTAAGATATTACGTTCGCTCTTCTGTAGAACTAGGTGCTTGAAGAGAGAAAGTGACGACATATGGAGATTACTAGGTTAGTTCCGCGACTTCTCTCCCGTCAGACTTTGAATTTTTTAGGTAAATAATCATTATTGAATCCTCTATTAATCTATATGAATATTGAAATTGTTATCGATTCAATTGTCAAAACAATTGTAAATAAAACCTCACAAGAGAAAGAACTGGAATATGAACACACACACACACACATATATATNATTTTGGAACCTGAGTATAATCACTCACAAAAATATTCGGTCACTCTCATAAAGTCAATGATTATGATTTCCTCTGTTAAATTATAAATAGAAATGAAACCAAGGAAGATCGAAATAAAATATACTTTCATCTTCAAACACATCTGAATACTAAGTGTAAGAAAAACGAAACAAATTTCTCAATTAACATCAAATAAATATTATAGCATTTTGACGAAAGAAAGCACCTCACAATATTAGGTCACTTTCCTTTACAAAAAATGCTGTTAATACCGGGATTGATGATAATTATATTTATTTATTAATTGAGTATTTTTTTTCTTTTTCTTATACGTAGTATTCATGAATGTTCGCAGATGCAAATGCGTTTTGCTTCGTTTTTCCTTCTTTTTATGAGTGTCTGTGTTTACTCGTGTTTAAAATTTCTCTTTTATACATAAGATAAGGAACCAAGGTGACATTGGTTTGTGACGGAAGCGATCCCTGACTGGTATTTCCTCGCCAAGTGGTCGATGGTAGTTTAAAAGTTTCAAACCCACGGTACTTGCTTTTGGAATAGACAGAATAAGAAACTGTTGGTAATGCGTTTCTTAAGATCTGGTTCGCACTACTCCTAGGACCTAGTTCAGTGGCGAGTGACTGATTAGCTTCTCTGAACTAGGAAATTGCGCGATGAAGATGCTTGTTGCTTGGCGTGTTGGCAAGTGGCGAGTAAATAAACGTAAATAAAGAAGACGACCTCATGACGATGGTCGAATTCTGGTATCACCTGGCGCGGCGTCACCTGGGCAGTTTTTTCTACGACCATTGAATTTAATCGAAATATTCTGATGTGAGTGAAAAGGGTATAAATTAAATACTATCATGTAAAATACGCGTGTAAATTAGTTCATCTTGTTTTTTCTTAATTGTATCCCTTAAAATTTATCTTGTAAGTGTTTATTACATTCTGACACGCACGCTCTGTATCTGGAAATATCTTTGAGTAAAGCGAGAGGGTAAAAAATCTCATTGGAAACAAACATGAAACACACTTAAGCGGGATATACGTAGTTCCCTCTGTTTCAACAGTCTACATGTTCGTACAAACACGTTTCAGTTCAAAGTAGGGTAATTGCAATGTTAACAGTCTTTGAGCGAGAGAACGTTGCGTGAAGATGGAGATAAAGGGCGGGAGGCCGGCGCTTGGCTCTCCCCCGTCAAGAGGGAGGTTCGCTGATGCCACACAGTGGGAGAAACGCTCATTCCACCGTGTCATAATCCTTGGAAAGATACGATAGATATTTTTTTATATATTTAAATAATAAATTTTTTGGCAATACATAACACATTTTTAGAACGAGATATTTTGTACCCGAACAGTCTATACCAGGAATATCTACATAAAATATCTTAATTTTTTATGAATAAATAATTTTCATTAGAATAAATTTTTTGTCACATTTTAACATTAATACGAAAGTTAACAATTGAGTTTAAATCTTAAATAATGTTTGTTCACAATGTTAGTGAGTGCCTGAAGTGAAAATCATCTGCAGATAGTGCCGTCTTACTCCTGAACACAAGATAACAATAAATTAGACAAATAAAAGAACAATAGTAGAACAAATGTAGCTGAATGAACTTCAGGGCCTCAAGGATTGCATATTTTTCCGTGCTGCTAAAGGAATGGAGGCGAGAATAACTGGTGACACGATGGCAGTAAAGAGCAGCACACACGGAATCGTTCGTGGATGATCCATCAGTGTAGATGAACATATGACCGGAATACATAGCTTTCACTTTTCTGAAGTTCTGCTGGTACACAGCAGCAGGTGTGTTCTACTTTTCCTCCCTCTTTCCTTCACCAGAAAATTTTAAATTTTCTTTTCCACTATTCAATTGGAATATAATATTTTCCTTATTTTTCTCTTTACATCACTCGCATTGAATCATGAACGATTTCCACAATCTATAAAACAGCGTGTCACATAATTTTCTCCAGGAATGTATCCTTCTCATGCAATTCTACTCCGTAAATTATTATCCCTGGTGATCCTTAAATTCAAATCTTCCACTATTTTCTTGTATCCATCCTTCCTCTCTATTATCATTGTGTCTATCTTTCAGTATCCTAACATTGACCTAAGACATTGCCTTTGCATGTATTTCTCTTCAATGTATCTTTTGCCTTACAGTCTCACTGATTTCCCCCATACTTCCTTGGTATTTGACAAAATTCAGGATATTTTTCTTGCGATGGGGCAGTTCCAGGAGGAGACGAACTTTGATGCACCCTCTTCGGCCAAGACTTGTATTCATTTATTTCACATTTATTCTAGATAAAGTTGATGGACTTATGAACAATCTGGTGAAGTAAAATGTGGGATGAAAATGGTATCAGTGTTATATTAATTTAAGAACAGGCTTTTTGTGTGCATACTGCGCGTGGCACCACAATTGTCTCTTGATTCATGCCAAACATATTTATTGTAATAAATAATTTAATGTTGTGTAAGGATGTAAGGCGTGTAAGGATGACTTCTTCACGTCTGTTTGCACGAAATCAAGACGACCAGGTCTGAACGAAATCTTTCCCTCCCTCAGCTTGAAGGCGCAATTTTTCCATTCGGTTTACTATGTCTTCAGAATACACGATCTTATTGCAGACTTTGTGTCTGATGTGGGAACGGTTGAAATGTCAGGAACTGCTTTCTGCGTTCCTCGTCGCTTCGACGTCGCTTCATCAGCTTCTTCGTTACCAATAATAGCCAAAAGCCCAGGAACCCAGCAAAAGAATCTTTCGAAAATTTTGAACTGCTACAAAGTTTATTAGATTCTGAATATGAAGTCACTGACCACAGCACTAATAGAGTCACTGCAAAGAACCACGCACCGTATAGAATGTAGCTGAATGAACTTCAGGACCTCAGGGATTGCATATTTCTCGTACCAAGTCTATAATAATGTTCTAAACGTGAGAATAGAAAACAAACGTTGGAGTCGTCCAATCTCTAGTCAAAACCTTGGGCACTAATGAAACACAATAAATATATATTGTGATCACCCAATAAAATGTCCTAATTCCCAAACTCTGAATTACGTGCATAGCTTGATTTCATGGAATTTCCACAGGAGATTTCGAGAGTAAGTAAAATGGAGAGAACAAAATTGGTCTGATAACTGTCTAATTAATTCGAAAATAGTTTCACTGTACAGATTCATATTTGATGAATCTATATGTCAAATAAATGAGCGTTCAGTTCAGTATCTTATACATTTTAGTATTGATAATTTAATTTTTTTTTTCGTGTATTTGTAACGGTAAAAGAGGTAGAGGACTCACACCATGTTTGTGGTATCCTTATCCAAGCTGGGAATAGGAGTCACATATCTATTAATGAATCATTGATTAAAAATACTAAAAGGGATAAAAGTTAGACTTAAATGTAGTGTGATTGTACCTTTTTTGTGATTTCCCTTAAATGTGTCTAAACTTAGAAAAGAAATTTGAAATCAAATTTTCGGTTTCTTTTCAATTTTTAAAGTCATTTAATCGCCTTTTCCACGGATAAAAAGGGAAAAACTTCAGTGTACCTGAAAGAGAAAAGTAAATTATTCTTTTGGCAAATGTGCACTTAAAAAAAATCGCGAAGATCCTTAGTTCGATTTAGGAGACACGATGGGTGGAAATGGGGAATATTGGTAAATATTATTAAAATAAAGTAAATTTTGTATTGCAACCATTAATTTTATTATAAAAATTTCACTATTTTTTTTTGTATAAGTCTATTTTCATCTTTTGACTTGTTTTTAGAAATGTTCATTCGCCTTGTTGCCCTCTGTATGCCTTGGCGATTGGGAAACTGTGTGGGAGAGAGGCTGGTCGACGCTTCATCCCTCGTTGGACTTTGCGTGGATTGTTAGAGGGAAAAGCTCCGCGATGCCCGAGTTCCAACGTCAACGTACAACTTCGCAAGTGGAGGCAAATACCGAAGCGGCAGGAGTCGTTGCAATACGATGCTTTTACAGTCGTCGTGTCGGTGGCTACAGCGTCGCCAAGTTAAAGATGCTTGTACAGACACTATCACAGCCATTATTACATTCTTTTTCCGAGTCCCTTTGTCCTTACTAGTACCAGGATACGTGATGGGAAAGTATAGACACGGCCGGAAGGTTGTGTTTTACCACGCGAAATTTTGAAAGATGTCATTCATTTTCAATTCTGGACGTTCGACAGTTTGTACATCTGTTAGTGTATGTGACTTATGTACGTGTAATATAGTCAGTGATGAATAAAGAATCGAATCCTTAATTGTTGCAAAACAGGTAATATAACTATAAAAAATCTTGTATATCCCACTCAACTTAGTAATCAGAACAAAAATCAGAGTAAAACGATCTAAGAACTAAGCAACCAACGTAGCAATAAAAATATAAGAAAACCGAAAAATACCAGAAAAAATCAAGGTATATTGTAATTATCAAACGCGAGGACATATTTTAAAGAAAAATTGGTTTAAATAAATATCCTGACAACATTATATGGAACACTCCTGACCACCAAATCTGATCAATGAAGTAAACTTTAAACTTTTGGCAACTATGGTCATAAAAATTTATTTAAAATAGGCGATTACTTATATTTGCGTAATGAAATTTCGCTGTATCTCAAAAACAGTGCGACGTATGGAAATGCGGTTGAGCAATCTGTACGCAGAATTTACTGAACAATGAAAATGTTCATATTTATGTTTTCCAAATTTTGTAGTTTAACAAACCGGAAGTGAAGCGCGGTGTGTAAATGAAATCGGTATGGACTGTACAGATAAACGCGTCTATTTTCAACAACAAATCTCAAGTTTGGTTTCAATGCATTATTGTTTCGTGTGTTATCGGGGGAACCAAATTTTTAACATGCAAACATGCTTACATATACACCCACCCACATAAGACACTGGACATCATCGCCAAATTTTGGAAATAGACTCTCCTGGAGCCAATTCGTTGAGATAAGAAGAGATGTCGAATTTTTTCGCCCAACGATTAAAATACTTTCCTTACACATGCTGTATAATTGGAAAGTAAAAATTGAGTAATAAATAAAAAAATTCACCCGTCCTTGCTAAATTGGAAGTTTAGGCATAACATGGCGAAGTTGAGGGGTTCCCACATAAGTTGAGGGGTTCGTAACTCTTGTGGGACAAACCTAATCTTCTGCATTTTGCTTATGGGTATGTGTAGATGCTGGCACTGACTCTGGGATGCATTGTGAGCATTGGTGTAACATCGGGGCCAGTATAGATTTTGAAATAACATTTTCAAGCACTGTGTTCGCCGGAAATACCAAAGGCGATTTAGCCAGGCCCGTCGCCGCCCAAACAAGGAAAGGTGCGCGTTTAAGACCTCTCGTATTGTGAAGAGGCAGAACTCCCTTCTACTTCTGAAAACTGAGATGAACGCCCCGGAGAAGGAAAATGAGTGTGTATGAAATATTTCAGCAGTTG
>NNCF01125955.1:665895-677649 GCA_002313205.1 Laupala kohalensis
TAACAAGTTCAAACTTGTATTTATGATTTGCGAGTTTGTCTACATTTGTAAATATTCAGAGCTTTATTTAATTTGAATTAAATGTTTTATTGTTATTACTCGTGTGTTTGATTGCTTGGGGAAACCAAGCTGGTGGCAGCGAACTCTACCATAAAGGTTGTGGTTTATGGTTGAATTCCGCTTCTCCACCAAAAAGCTTACGCACATCGCATATGGGCTTGTGGTGTGCTGTAATAATTGGGTTTCACGTTACTCACACCATGATTACGTAATACCCCTCTCCCGTGTTGGATAATATCCTCCATAGACTACACAACAGGTCGAGAAATTTTTTCAAACTCAAATTTCAATGATGGAATAACTAATTTCACAAAACATTCAAATGCTTTTACACATTAATATAAAAAACGGAAGCATAAATCGTAAACATTGATGAGGTCCATGAGACTGTGTAGTGGACAGGTCTGGGATCAGCTACTGACCAATCTTAACTTTTTCTGCTTACTTCTCCTGACTTCTGGCCCTGAGCGCGAATATGTCTTTTCTCTTTCCCGAATTTTGTCAGTGTTTATTTTCTTCTTTCCAAATGTCTTTGCTGATGTTCAAATTTGTATTATGATAAAATATCTACATTCACTTCATGGGTCTATATATTTGTATGTTGCAAACAATACTCTTCTCAGTTGTTGCAAACAATTCGTATGTACCGACTGCTGGTCGACATTGATTTATGATGGGGGGAAAATCTTACTCATCTACGCCATGTGCGACATGGAACTTGCTTTCTTCAACTCTGTACCACCTTGGGAGTAAAGACGCTCTATGCGTTTGCTTTGCGGTATATAAGAATTTATTGAACATCACAAAGAATAACCATTTACTCACTGAAGTAACTAACAACATTTTAAAGATATGCAAAATTTTCTCTGCTTAATATGTCAAACATATTTTTGCAATATACTCAACCAAACTAGCAATATTATTCGTTTATTGCTTCTCCGTTATAATAAACAACAAATTACCACACGTCGTTTTTGCCGAAAGTTATTTATTCATTTCAAACATAGTCCCATTGTATCTGTAAACACTCGTGTTCTTCCGTTATCTTGCCTTTTACTTCCTCCTCAATCTCTATAGTTAGCTGCATCTCCAACTTCCCTTTTTTTTACCTGCCAGACAACCTTCTACACTTGCAAACTCGCATTACAAATGGCAAACGGTAAGTGAACAAGTCCCAAGGCGCATTGCTGTGGTCCACACGAGTCTCTGCACAGGGAATTGCTATTGCCTTCCCCACCACCACTATCCAGCTATAATATATAAGATATAAAAATATTTTTTTCTTTGAACATAATCAACATAACGTAAAAGAATTCTTAGTGAGTATGGCTCAGAGCATCACTCCTATCTTTCCGCTGATCAATATAAATGGTTCAAAACATACTAGGTATATAATTTTATTACGAAATACACTGGGTCGGATGGATGACAGCAGATATATGAACAAGAAACCTTGCAATGACAAAGTTAAATGGCCAAAGAAAATGAAATTGAAAAAAAAAATTGGGTTGGATGACGATGAACTTCTCTTGTATGAAACAAATTATTTATTAATGGTTAAAATGGACATTTAGAATACAAAACAATTTGGCTGTGTTACTGAAGAGGTGACCCTAGTCGCTTCGTTCTACTGACTGGCCGCTTAGGTCTTCCGTACAGGGTTACGTCTTGACCACGCTCTGTTCTCTGATAACAGCGTAGCTCCGGCGACGAACGGTAAGTGTCCGTCTGCTGATAGCTCATATTGTTTGTTGTTTGTCTGCTGAGAGCTTATATTGTTCCAACTAACTGGGAAGATAATCTCGATCTGTCTGTCGTTCGACGGTCGCGACCATCGGTAGATAGCACTGTCTCACGTCACGTCCGTACAAGCGTTTACCACACAAAATAATTCCAATAATTTACTTCTCTGTTTATGCCACGGTGTTTGCCTTCTGAGTCAGCGGAAAACAGAGAAAATCCTGATTAGAAAATTGAGAAAGTCTTTGTTTGCACTCCGTTTACACGGACTAACACGTGATTTGAAAAACCAAAAATCCAGATGATATGTCAAATAAATAGAAAATAAATATAATATAGAGAGTATCTTCACAAGTATGGATGAAAATCAATGATACTTGTAATTTAAGTTTTTCTGAAATTTGGGTAAACATTTCACGAATTTATTTGCAATATAAAGAAAATATTTAACATTATTTTGCGTACCATTAATAATAATATATTTACAACTATTCATCACAAATCACGAGCGGTCGGAGATGGATGACCGGGAGGTGTATTTCCTTCACTCAAAAATTACAATATTGACGATTATCATTTTTTAAATACCCGTTCGAAGAGGATGATTGATGAATTTCTGATGTGATAAATGAATGGTGAGAGTATCTTTGTAAAAACCTCCCACACAGTTTTGACCGATTTTTCTTCCACAACAAATTTGTCCGGACTCGAGCAGCACGACTTGTGTAAGTTTGAAGACAATCATGTAATGCTACTCCACCAAGAATCCTGACATCTAACGGTAGTGGCATCATATACTTCTTGTTCCTCTTACGTTGAATTATATATAAAGCATAAAGAAAGTAGAAAAATCGTACAAAGAAAATTTCTTTGACATTTTCGGCTTTTCACAAGTTGTGTTTAGGAGAGTCCTTTCAAATGTACATTTACACCAGAGTTACCCGAGAATTTCCAATTGTTTTTCTTGAAATAGTTTTGTACTTATGTTCCTGTATTTTTCACACATTTGTAATGCTTCAAACCATCTAGATAAACCCTGTAAATCTTAAAGAAATAATTTTGTTAAAATTCTTTAAATCTAATATTATATTCCCTTTGTACATCTGCCCTCTAAGAAAATTAGGAACAGAGGGGCCTTTGTGACGTGCTTGAGAGTCGAGGAATCTTCAAAATTTGAAATAAGAACCCTACTTTTTGTAGTATTATGTATTTCTACAGAAGAAGAAAAAACGTGTATTTGAAACGTTTTGCTTACTTCATCGCAGGTAGAGCTGAAATTTCATGTAAAACTACACATTGAAGCTAGAAAAGATTTGAAGAAAAGGGTGCTGTAAATAATTATACAACGAGAAAAAAAATTAATAGTTGAAACCCTGTTTGGATACCAGGGAACTTAGAACTGGATATATTGTTCTGAAATGCTACACAGAATTTGTTAAATAGATCAAAGAGCGTAGGATTTTGCGTGCAAGATATGTCGTGTATTGGGTATTATTGATCACACAGAGCATGATATTAATTTATGTGATCACGATTTGCATTTTATACTAATTTCAATCTTAGTAATCCAATTGGCTAGTAAAATTAGATTTGTTCTGATTATTATAAAAAGCTTTGTCCATTGGTTGTGATAATATCACGGAGCATTACAAATTAATAATTTTCTCGGGAAACTTCAATTTTTTAAAGGGAAACTGACCTCGTCAGTGTTGATGTGTTTATTAGATATTCAACCATTCACGAATGACGTATTCGAATTTATCATACTCCAGAAAGATACAACACTTCCGTAATTTTCGGAATAATATTTTACGTTGTCAACGAAGAGAAGAGAAAAAGTGTCCCCGATGACGAGAAAATCAATGAAACATTGATGCTGACAGAAAACAAAGCAATGTAGCGTGAGAGAAGGACCATTCTTCAAAATCGATGGATTTGAAATNATGTATTGGGTATTATTGATCACACAGAGCATGATATTTATTTATGTGATCACAATTTGCATTTTATACTAATTTCAATCTCAGTAATCCAATTGGCTAGTAAAATTAGATTTGTTCTGATTATTATAAAAAACTTTGTCCATTGGTTGTGATAATATCACGGAGCATTACAAATTAATAATTTTCTCGGGAAACTTCAATTTTTTAAAGGGAAACTGACCTCGTCAGTGTTGATGTGTTTATTAGATATTCAACCATTCACGAATGACGTATTCGAATTTATCATACTCCAGAAAGATACAACACTTCCGTAATTTTCGGAATAATATTTTACGTTGTCAACGAAGAGAAGAGAAAAAGTGTCCCCGATGACGAGAAAATCAATGAAACATTGATGCTGACAGAAAACAAAGCAATGTAGCGTGAGAGAAGGACCATTCTTCAAAATCGATGGATTTGAAATATGTACGCTCAATAATCACTTCTAAGAGAACAACATGACAGGTCCGCGTGATGTGAGAAAAAAAATGAGGAACCTAGCAAAACAAATGAAAGCGGTGACACTCGATGATGGATATGAACTCAATACAAACATTGAAAGCTTCTAAATTGAGTAAACGGATCAAATTTCGAAATTTGCATTCAATGTACACGTTTTCACATATGCAGATTACCATGTTTTAATCAATCTAAATCCTGTTCAACGAACTATACTGGTGAATTACCATGGGAACAACAGCGGATAATTACTCTAATTATTTAATGTATTCTTTTGCGAATCGCATAGGGGAAATAATGGTATTTTGAATTCGGAGTTTTTAATATCATTTTTATTTATTTTTAATCCGTTTTATTCTTCTTTTTAATCGTCCTTTCACCGCGAATTTTGATACTGACAAAGTACTTTTACTGTCAAAGTGGGTCATAAAATTACATAAATGTTTTTAAAATCATAACATTTACATCATAATATCATGTACGAGTTATAGAGTGGTAAAGAAAATTTTATTTTTTTCGATATATAGTAATATTTATTCTAAGAGAATTACATTATGAAAATTTTGACATGTATTTTACGCTAAAACTATCCATTCCCTATAAAGAAACATTTTCAAAATTTTGGCCATTTTTTAATAAAATGAGGGTCTGCAGATTCTATCGTTTGTTTTACATATTGAAATAAACGAAAAGTAGATACAAGACGAATCGGAGAGAACAGACTTATGCGCTACAATATAATGCGTGAGGAGTGTGCAGATAACAATTTTTGGAACACTTGTTATTTTGTAACGTGAACATATGGCAAATACCTATGTATTCAAGAGATTGATCTAGCTTGTATGATTTGTTATACTGGTGAATTCAAATAATTTAAAACCAATATGGTATTATTGTGGTATAATAATTTTTTTATGTTACCAGACATATAATAATACTCTGCATTCAACACGCACAAAACCAATAATTTATGTCGTGTTTTATAATCTTGATAAATCTCAACATATTCTCGATAAATATCTTAAAACATTTCATGTTACAACTTCTCTGACAAAAATATGGTGGTCATCCTTCAGAAAATACAAAATAACGCTCTAATGACCTTGCCGTTGACGAGCCCTAAAGCCCCGCAAAAAACAAAAAACAAAAAAAAAACAAAAAAAAAACACANAAAGATAAGAAAACAAGCGACTGCTTTTCGCGAGGAAGAACGATCAAAACACGAGGAGGTTCTCATACTTATCTCGTAAGCGGCAGAGGCCGAGGCGATCCTCTGCGACGGAGTTGACCACAGAAAAGAGGAATAAGAATTCGTAATCCGAGAAAGAGTCGCGGCGGCACTCAGGCGCAGGATGCGTCCTGGGGATGGGATGGAAGGATGAGGAGGTTGGGATTCAGACGGTGTGATACGCATTTAAGTATTACATTCATACTCACTAAACCCTTGCAATGAAATCGCACGGATAATAGAATGTAACTAATACTCTGTATGACAATATGAAATTTACTTTTATTTAGCAAGGCATTTTTTTTACCTGAATAATATGACAGATAATAATTTCTCCCATCTGCTACTTGAAGGCAAATTTAATTCGGTTACATATTTAACATTTAGAATATAAACAGGACGAAAACAGTCATGCATAGTATATCATAATACACAATGGAGCATCACGTAACTAACGTATAATTACGAGCGTGGTAAGACGCGTGAGAGTTGTCATTCGTTACATTCAAGTAGTTAAGTAACATATTATTTAAATAAATAAGTCAATTGACTTCTAATCATGATTTAATTTTCTAATGCTATTTTCTCGGAAATGAAAACGGTTAAAGATGAAACAAGTACGATAGTTCATTTGTGTGATTTGCCATGTCCGGTTATGCCGATAAGAAACACAAATTTTCTGGAACATTTGCTTATTGATTTATATGATAATAATTACTAAACTGAATTGATAAGGTAAAATAAATTACGAAGTACTTCCAATTATCGTTAACGCCCCACCGGAAGCGCAGGTGGTAGTGTTGTCGCTTCTCATCAAGTCATCCCGGGTTCGATTCCCGATGGGGCCAGAAAATTTGTAGCTTTTCACATTAATGTCACAGTTCATATAGCTGTGACTACTGAAAAGTCAACCTTCCTTCCTCTATCCAGCTCCTCCTAGTAACAATAACTAACCACTTCTACTTACTTATCACTTCTACTAACCCCTCCTCGTTACAGTAAGGAAAGAGCGTAGTTGTTGGTAAACCCAGCTAACCCGTCCACCTACTAACAATGACCTATCACCCAACTCCTATCGCTCCATGTAGATAAGCTTCAATAGCACGCTACGTTTCCCATTTACAAATACAACAATACTAAATTATTGTTAAATGGTTATTGTGTGTTTAGTAGAGTTGTTCTGAAAACAATTCTGGTATTAAACTTCGCTACATCCCGGAAGTTTCAATCTTTTTTTTTTTTAATAGAAATATTAATTTTTCGAAAAATGATACATCTATCTTGCTTCATAGCCAATTCATAACCAATTATTAGTTGCGCAGTTAAACATATTTCAAAGAAACATATTAACAAAAAATGCAAAACGCTGAAAAATGTGATTAAGAATAATGTATTAAAATACAATAAAATATTTCAATGCAGGTTTCTTATTGCTTCTGATTGTTTATAGAAGCAATAATTTTGTCTATGTCCATTTTATGGTCTGCACGGTTATGTATGTAGCTATATTAAGTACGAAACCCCATCCCTATTAGATATACACGTATTTTCTCGTGTTAACTTTTTAGTATTTTAATTGGACTTTATGGGATATCTTTGCTTGTTTCCGGAGATTGAAGTAGAATATTGGTCTGAACGTGGTCATACGCACTTTTTCCAATAAACAATTATAATAAACCTGTAAGAAAACAGAGAAATGAGGAAAGAAAATGTTAAAGTTAAAAAAATTGTATTTTCAGATGGTTACAGTACCGTGAGAGGGAAAGCGGACGTACTTTTCTAAAAACATTGACTCAGAAATGTATCGGAATAGAAATATCGAACATCTTAGATCGCTTTTTATAGAATGCGGTCGACATGAAAGCTAGATGTACGAAATTAAGCTTATTTTACTCTCCGTTGACCGATTTGTGGACAAAGAAGACACTAAATGTCTTTGGTTAGACTAGTAGCTGTCGGCTTGTGCCCGTAGATATCGTGTAAGTGGGTGGGGATTACTGGAGAGGAAGGAGTCAACAAATGCCGTAAGAGAGCTTTTTTTAAATTGGGGCTTTAGGGGTCGCCAACATTTGGTTCATTAGAGCCCTCGTAAAAGATCTGAAAACATGATGACCGCTGAGCAATGAATTACACGATAGGCATTTAGTCCTTTGTCTTGTTGATGTGCTTTTTCCCTTTTCACCGTTACTTATATATTTGATCATTTTAATTGATTCTCTTGCTCCTAGAATGCTTTTTGTCGGATGTTTTATCATCTATTCCTTAAGATTGTGACGTTTTCACAATGTTTTACTTAATTAAGAATATGTCTCTGAGAGTCAGTCACATTGCTTTTCCATTTAGGTTGATAAAAAAGAAAGACGAATTGAACGAGCACAGGGTAAGAATATGAGATCGAATGCAAAATATAAATACCTCATCTAATAAAACGAATCAGCGTTTACTACACAATTCCCATGACACCATTAAGCCTTCGGAGTGAAAGGGTGGAGATAGAAGTTAAATCCCCTTAGTTGCATAAGCAGTGCAGGAAACTTGGCGAATGTGTACTAAGCTACATAAGTGGCCTTTGTACATTGTTCTCGAAAGTAGACAATGCTATGTCAGAGATGTTAAGAGATAACAAACTAGAAATTATTTAAAATAATGTTTTTGAGTGGTTTGAAAAGTGATAATAGAATGAGCGGGGCATTTAGGTAACAATGTCTTTATTTAATGCTCCACGTCAATCTGTCACTGTTACTGTTTCTCGTAATTTTATCTTCAACACTCTGAAATTTCTAAAATTCAAATGAACACATTTATCAGTTTTGTTTTGTTTTATTATGTTGCCTTGTCATGAAACGTGTACTCCATATAGGAGTAAAGATAGCATGATGGATCAATGGTAGTCCATAGTTACTTTTACGATACTCATGTTTTTCGTCCTATATCATTCACGAATGAAGCGAACATCATTTTTATTTCATTACTGTGTCTCTAATACTTTTAAATCGTATGCGATATCAAAATATTATCGAAAAATGTCACATCAAAAACAATATGGCAGTATGAACAAAGGAAAGTAGTGTATAATTTTGACATAGAAACCTTTAGCATTGTAAGGAAATTGTAAAAATATTTTTAGTGAGAAAAAATAAACGACGAAAGGAAAGATTAGCTTATCACACAGTGAGAACGTATCCTAACTTTTGAAGAAAAACACTGAAAAATTTCCAACACGATTTCAAACGCTGTTTGAAACTAGCTGGAAGTATTGAATCGCTCGGAACACAAGAATTCTTCCATCCACAGAGAACGGCTCTTGAGCCTGATAGAACGCATAGCCAGAGATATGTACTCAATTATGTAGCTCTGGAGAGAGTCGTGATGTTTGCTTTCTTTTCCCTGCGGAGTTTACAAAAGGAAGCGTGTTCACAAACCGTATTTCTTGTTTCATACGAGAGGCTTCTTCTTAATGTTCCTTGAAAATCGTCAGATCCATGACATGAATCAATAACATGAGATGACTTGCAGAAACGCGAGTACTCACCATAACAAAAGAAATATTTTATTATCCTGGTGTTTGAGACTGATATTTTTTGTAATAATAATGGGCTACAGTTTTTGGGGAATATAAATTATTTTGTGTTATTTTGTTTCGCGAATTAAGGAGAGAAAAATTGTTCAAAATGTTACCTCTTGGTAATTCAGTGCTATACTTATATATATATACACTCCCATTTATAACATAAAGGATAGGAAGATAAAATAGAATTATGTTTATTTGTTTAAAGAAGAACTCTTCCGTACTAAAAACATTGGATGTTTCAGAATAACTCTCAGTATGAATTAATAGTTCCAAAAATTCCTCTAGTGTCGCATGGATACTGGTAGAAGATGATTAATTTTACGCTTTTAAATTTAAGGAAATGCGGGTTATAAAAAATTAAATTTACTTTTAGAAACGGATCAGGCCGAGTAAGGAACTTCTTTTGCAGATATTTACCCTCTACTACTTGAAGCATAGCCGGGTAAAATTTATCAATTCGTTCAAAATTTTACTTATCGTGTTTTGTGTACATTGAAATTACTTTGTAGGTTAATTTAATAATAATAGTAACTAGTAATGACCATCTAATTTTTAAAACAAAAGTGATTTGTGAAGAAAGTAATATGAAGTATGAACTTGTTAGTAAGCAGCATGCCCATCCATTGGCGATTGTAAATCCACGACGCAGTAGTGGACAGGAAGAAAGCGGATAACAGAAATCTCGTTCGGTGACCACTACAACTTAAAAAAGAAAATTAAAGTGTTGGACTACAATTCAGAAACTGTTTCGAAAATAATTTTTTTCCTCATTAGTGATGATGCACTAAAAGGCGTTTCGTATATGTATATTACATATTATACTCATAACTAGACGCCTTTATGCATAAAAGCGCCAACGTGGAGAAATTTAGCAATTTTTTCTTATATTAACAAAAAATATGAAATCATAGTTGGTTATATTGGTTTGTTATTGATAGAAAATATCACTACGTAAGGAAACTTCTTTGAAACATTTTAGAATGAAAATAATTTAGGAGCCACTGTGAACTTAGAGTCAACCCAACGTCTCTCCTTCTCNCCCAACATCTCTCCTTCCCAATTGCCTCACCCAAGTCACGGTTAGGTGGAAGAACGGTTAGGTGGAAGACCAGACCTCATGGCCTAAACCTCGCCAGAAGAAATGTAATAAATAAATAAATCTTAGTATTGTAGTTTGCCAGCTGTGTCTCTTGATTCTTTTATGTGTAAAAGCGTCGAACTATGACAGTGGAAAACGCCTTATAGCTTGTCATACAATTGAATATATATTGCTTAAAAGGTCAGTAGAGAACGTTGTAAAAGCTAAAATAAATATCATAATTTATTATCGCTTCTATCTATACAAATTTTAGACGTTTAACATATTTTATTCTCCGCCAGCAGAACAACTACTATGAAAACTGAAACTCCTACTTTCTGATCTCTTTGCAACCAACGTGAAGCTCTTTCCGGCCGCACTGTGTACATTCCACATCCGAGTTGAACAATTCCGCGCCAACGGCTCTTCGCGTCGACAGTGATAATAGAGGCGTGCACGTGCGTGCTGAGGCCAGAGGCGTGTTCGCATGCGTGCTGCAATAGACGTAGAGCGTGAGCCACGCTAGTGAAGGGAATTCATTTTCCCTGAAAACGAAACTTTTACTCCCCCACTCTGTCCAAGTTATCTCGAACTTTACCTCTAAAAGCACTCACTATATGTTTGGATTCACAGCGTGATTTTTGCACTGCAAATTTTTGCTTGTGTTTCGGTCGTATTCGTTCATTTTTTTATTACTCCTAGGGAACGTATCTCCTTCAATGTAGTTCGCAAAATCTATTATTTTTTAAATTCTCTCGTTATTATTGACAATACCTATACTTATTTTAATTTAATGTATTTCTTAATAAATGTTTATTAAAATTTATCACAATTGTTTGACATAATTTGGTATATGTTCTAAACATTTTTGGAATCGTCGTCTGAATGCAGACAATGTACACGAAGTTACAAAAGAAAAAATCAAATAAAACTACGTATCGCCATGTGGTGGAGAGTAAACTTCTTTTCTCTCTAGACGTTGGCAAGGGACTATTCCATCAGTTTCGATAAAAGAGCCTGAAAGAAAACTGGAGAAAACCCGGGTCAAGATGGGGACTACATAAATGATTTTCAAAATGATGTCAAGATAGAGTGTAGGTGAAGAATATTCCTATGACATAAGTACTATATTCTTATATTACAGTGATAGCTGATCTTGTCCGGCTTTGAACGAGAGTTTTTGTTATTATAATGTTTATTAATAAGTAGACAATAATAGGAAGTTCAACGTAAGAACATGATATTAATTAGAAAGACAATGCAAAAAATTAAAAAACGTCACTCTTATTTATTCCTCTGATATTAGAATTTCGAAATATTTGTTTAGTGACACTCCGGAATGTATGAGTAACAACTGATCAAAGTTTCAAGTTCCGATCTTTAATAGTTTTTGGTTTTCATTGATAAATGTGTTGTATCAAGAATTGAGTGAATCAGAACTACACCACTTATATCATCAGTTTACTGTACGTATTACTTCCTTGCTAAACCTCGAAACTGAATGAAACTTACATTCTGTATAAGTCTACTATTTCTTACCACGTTTATTTTATTTACCTAAATAATACCGACAGCTGTGGTCTAGTGGTAGCGTCTTCGCTCTCACGATCCCATTGGCTGAGCGGTGGAGCGTGGG
>NNCF01125955.1:678055-692252 GCA_002313205.1 Laupala kohalensis
ATATCTCAAATGCCACTTCCCGATCTGCTAGTCGTAGGCAAGTTGCACTCGGTTTCAAATGAAGCACTAACGATGTGAACAGGTCAAATGAATAGTTACAAATAGTATACGATAATGCACGTCATCACGAACAATTTACCAGAACGGTCACACGTGTCAGAGCTGTGAATTTTGTAGACTCAAGTAGTGATGTAAGATCCTTTTCAAATGAATGAGTCAAGTAGATTCTTCTCTTGATGTAATTTCTGTGTGCCATTATCTCGAAAAGGAAAAAGAGAAAGGTGAAACAATAGGAAATCGTGAACACATTATAAATACGATACTTAATTTCTATGATTTACTTCGTCCGATACGCAGAAAGGTATTAAAATTCGGGGACATTTGCGTATTAATATAATGTATAGTGATCCACCGTCGTTCTCTGGAAATATGTTGCCTATCTTTCGCTTGTGAATGTGACCCACAGTGCTACGTCCACCGTAGCCGTCGCTACTTCTTTCGCCTTCCTCTTCCTCCTCTTCTCTCGTGCATAATGCAAAAGACGACCGCACAAGGCGAGCGGCGGGTCGGTCGGTGGGTCGACTCGTGGCATCGGGCCCTCCGCACCCGACTGTAAATATCGGACTGTGATCGCTTTCGTGCGTCACTGGGGAGGAAATGGTTGGGAAAGAGGTCATCGGAGGAGGACTCGAGTATCCACACCTTCGGTTGAGGGATGAAGAAAAAAAACAACATGGTATTGAGGATGCTTCATTTGATGCGTGGATCATGAATCTCCCTTTACACCAACACTTTCGTTTAGTTTTTCACGGTGAAAATGTATTAAATTATTGATTTCTTATTCTGTCAAATGAAAAGGCAGTAAAATGTATTGTTCCTAAATACGCCAAATGTGTGTGCCAGATGTATGAGAGTCATGAAGTGGAAATGACAAAGAACTTCCATGACCTATATCAACTTTGAAGGTAGTAGATGATTCTAAGTGAATTCTTCCCCGGTTACCTTAGTTACAGAACCATAACTCTGAATTAGAATTTCGTGATGTCACATCAAATTTTTCAAAATTATTGACAGTGAATAGACAATTTATTACCCTATACTAAAAATAGAGCTATTTTCTTAATTATTGCTTGCAGGTACATTTTTTGTTCTTCAACAATAGGATCACTATGTCCAAATAAAGAGATTAAATAAAGCAAAGCAGTTATTTTATTAGAAATTTTTTTGTGAAGTATTAATAATTAATATAGAAATGAAGATAACACTTGTAGACATCTATCCCGCATGAGTGTGTTTGACCGCACAACGTGACGAACGAAACACGATGTTATGGCCTCATAACGAAGGTGGTCGGGATTCTAGAGATTAAACCAAATTTTAATTTTTACATGATAAGGACTTTTTATTATGGCCTTTATTCGTGTGATATTTGAGGAATATTGGACGAAAATTATTAATATAATTGCATACAATATGAAAATAGAGTAGAAATAAGTGCAATACAATAGGTGTGTCATTTGTCTCTACACCAGAATTTTGACTATTAAATTAATATACGTGAAATATATTAAGAAGAGTTCTGAAGAAACTCTTGAAATGGAATCATTTCTTATGAAAGAAAATATTAGTTAGTGATTCTAAATATAAAATTCGTTTGCTAATTAAATAAATTCCTGGATAATGGAGATTACTGATACTGAATACAAAAAGAATTTTTAAAATAGATGGTGAAGAAACATACATTAGTCAGTAATTGAGAGCTAGAATTCATATAATTGTGTTTTTTTTAATAATTTCCGTTAAAACTGTGTTTGAACTCTTCAATAATTTTAAAATAATAACTCTTTAGATATTAAATAAAATGTTTTTGGGGTTTGAAAACCGTGTCGTCATTTCTTCTTTCTTGACAGACGTTTCGCCCGCATCTGCTGCGAGCATACTCAGTGTTTACGTGGTCGTAACACACGGGTCGAGTTGCTAGCAACTGACATTTTAGCTAATGACACCCTGCTATATATAGTGGAGCGACAGTGGCGCTAGGGTTGGTTTCCTCCGTCGCCGAGTCAGCCCCGCTTCTTTTTCTTTTGTTCGAAACAAATAAACTTTAGAAGTCATACTATTTTCTCTGTGAAAAGAATTCCTTGTAAGGATTGTTATTCTTAATTTATACGGTTAAAATACAAGATTATTGCAATGCAGTAGTTATTACGACACAAACTCGTAATGCGTGAGGGTAGTGTATAACCAAGGAATGATCACACACAACCAAATTAAGTAGAAAAATAGAAACTTTTCCATGTCAGGTGTATACAGTGAAGCCGCTTCTTGTGTGTTGTTTCTTTAGGTTTATTTTATTTTTTTTACAACTAATATATCAAAAATGTTATGTGAGAAGATTTTTAATATTTTACATTTACATAAATGTTTTTGTTATATGACTTGAAAATTTGATTGGTTAACACGCCTTGCTGATATAAAGTTTAATTGGTACATAATTATGACAAATTAACATTTTTATATTTCGAACTAATAGTGATGTATTTCATTTTATCAATTGGAATTAATTTACATGTAAAATGAGATAAATAAAATTTAAGAAAGGGACAAGGAAACGTCAATATTACCAATTTAATTGAAAAAAAAAATTCTCAAGAAATAAAATAGAGATTAAATTTAATTTAATCGGGAATTTTAAGACTGATTTGGTGATAAATCACATTTTTTTGTTTACAATTTACCAATGAATCTGTTAAAAATTATTCTGTTCACTTATTCACTTCGAGATAAGAAACAACTCGATCAGTTTAATGAAACACACCGATATCTCTCCTTTAACTTTAGTTCATGCATTCAAATTTTCAAACTTTATCCATGAACCTTTATAGTGTTCCTCTTCAAGAAATTGTACCTAAGACACTTCCTTGTTTTAATGTAGGGTAAGGAACAATGTATGTTCGGGAGTAACAATACACGCGCAGACGCAGCAAAACATACGGGAGGGAAGTTAATTCACTTCCGCCCCGTCTCTTACTTTGATCGTTGGAGATAATTGCTCGGAGGAGATGAACGGAGGGGTAGGTAAAGAGGGCGGGGTAGTTATTCGTAATGTCTTAAGGTTCGGCCTGGAGAAGAGAGGGAGCACGGAGTTCTCTCTTATGTTTTCTCTGTCCCTTACTACAGCGTCTGAATTAAATTTATACCGTCGTGGGATTCGAACTTGACTCTATAGAAGTCGCGAACTTTGCTAAACTCGGTTTATAACTGAGCAGATAATTGAAGTTCCTATTAAAGAACATTCAATTAGGTATTAGTGTAACTCTGAAGGCACGGCCTCTAGGAGGAGGTAGAGGAGCACGATGGGACGGATACGTTAGATGTAAGTGGATAACAGAGAAAAAGAGAATTCAATTATTTAGTTGTATCATAAAGTGAGCGGGTTGCTTGGAGATTTTGTGACTTATGGACTTTTGTACTCCGAAGCTACTTGACGCTTGTTATGAGCCCCATTTTTTCTGAACAATGAATCGTATTGCATCGAGCAATATTCTGAAATATTTTATAATAATGCGACAGGAATTTCCACAGACTAAGAATGTATTGTATCCGACCAGTTTTCTTTTTTATCTCTCGAGCGAATTTTACATTGAAATATATTCTCAGAAAATAAAAGGGACTTTCCACGTAAATTGATAATGGCCAACTGTATTTTCTCTTAAAAAGAAAAATCGTGAAATTGATGTCAATTTCTGTTTCGCAGAAGAGAGTGTTTGCGTTTCATCTAAAAAAAAGAAATGTATTCTCTAGTTTCAAACAATAATACTTTTTGGAGATATGTTGTACAAAAACTACGAATAAATTTCTTGCACACGTATGTTATGTGTTTTATGGTAACGCAGCGACCTCTTAAATGAGTTTCAAAACCAGACACGGTATGCTCTGATGATTCCAATGGTTTTTCTTTCTTGGGGCTTTACGGCTCGTCAAGGTCATTAGAGTCCTTGATTCCAATGGTATCCTTGAACCAATCTATCATACATCTGATGTCGACTTGAACCCATATGTACATAGAAAAGAAACTTATTTTGAGAAACAGTCAAGCAATCCAAGAGAGTTTTAAATACTATTGACATTTCCCACTTGGATTCACATCTTTAAACCAAATTGACGAAATATGTAATGAGATGTCGAATAAATTCAATTTTTACTTCATAATCTGTGTATTTTATATATTATTTTCCATATATTTCGATCACATAATCATGATTTAAGCTAGTTCATTTCTTTCCTAATTACTTTCCGGAAATACTTTGTTTCTTTTGGAAATAAATGCATACAGTTTTTAATGTTTACTTGTTGTAATTATAATCATATGATAATTAAAGAGAAAATATAAATATTTTGGAAAAAAGGTAGGATAAAGGTTATTTTTTGCGATTATAATACTCTCTTCATAATACATTCTAGTCACTTCCATTATTCCATTTTGTTGCGTGATGATCTTCGTATTCTGCACTAAGAAACATTTTTGAACTCAAACTTGTAAAGGTGGCTAACAACGAAGTGTCGGTGATACCAATAAGTGAAACCACTATTATTTGTTGCAATATCCAAAGTATTTAAATGAAATTGGAATTAAATATTTTTGTGAGTGATGTGTTCAATACGTTACATAAAACTAAAATGCAAGAGCGAAAAAAGAAACTTTGTTTTACAACGAAAGTCAAAAGAGAGAAGAAAAAAAGTAGTTGGCACAGATTTATAGGTATGCAGACATAGATTAAAGAAAGACTATGCGAATTAAAGAGAGAGTGTGTGTAGATTAATGTGCCCAAATATCTAGCATAGTTTTTCAGGTTCCACAATCAATAAATGAAGTTAATAAGTTCCGGATTTATCTGTTAAACATATATTCATTAATTTATACTGAATAACGCATGTGACAAATGTACTATAATGCTGTTTTGTACAAAAACGATCAGGACAGGGTTCTCAGTATGTTCTCAAAACAATGTTCATAAGGGGTATCTTATGATACGATACCTGAATCTATAAAGACATCTATTGTTTGATATTCCGTTAGTGTTATTTTGAGTTGGTGAAAGCACATCAGATTGTGAATATGAATTATACACGATATAACATTTACGAAGGATGTGATGTATACTAAAAAGAGAGAAAATAAATAATAAGTAAAATAAGAACGATAAAATTAATATTATTTCTATATAATTGTATATTATTTCTTATTTTATTTTTATAGTATATTACTCAAAGTTTTGTTTATATCTTGTGTCATATGTATTAAGGCCTGAGGATGACTGATAATCGGTCAAAAGTGCTTTCGCCAACTCAAAAGCAAATAAATGGAAACGAAATTTAAAACAAATGTATTCATTTGAATGCATTTTCCGTTAACGCCTTACCATAAATATCAAATTGTGTCCTAAAAGATCGTATAAGGCGTCTCTACATCTAACCTTTCCCCGATTCACTCGTTAGCTCTGCTTTAGGTCGAGTAATGCATCGAGATTACACGGTAAGAGTGATGAATCATCTCAGCGTCGTTAAAAGCAGATGTTGTATCATCGTTACAGGCTATTGCTCAAGAGCGCGTTTCTCCTCTGCGACAAAAATTCTAATCAATACACGCACTGATTAACTTGAAAAGGATAATTCTTATTTTGCTCGCGTAATCGGAATCTGTCCAAAAATGCAAAGTTATGCCGGTAATGATGGACAGAAAATTAATTGAAAATGTTTTACGTGTTTACGACTCCATGGTGGTCTTTTCAAAATCGTATTTTTGTGTTCGTCTAATTTGGAGAGATTATTGATTCGGACCGAAAGAAATATTAATTAAATATGATTATAAGTGTTTTTTAATGATTATGTTTTATTAAGTAGAAATTTGTTGGAGTTCTGTTGGTATTATACCGAACCTTCTATTCATATCTTTATAATCCGCCTCCACCTTAGGGTACTTGATCGGAATTAATGGGGTGGTACCTAACTTGTTTCCGGAGAGCAAATTAAGTTATTCTTCTACACGTGGTCATAGGCAGTTTGTGACAATTATTTGACAACAAATTTATGATAAAATTTACATTTAAAATAGGTGTTCCTCAGGGGGCCATATGAAACTTGAGTGTATAGTACCTACTGGAAAAGTTGTATAGAAATACTGAAACCTGCTCTTGGATTGAATATATCTTTAATGTTAGTGATTCATAAGTAAAGGATATGATCCTTCATAAATTAATAGTTCATTTCATATATCTAAAAGAAGAAAATATTATCCTTCTGTAATGTTTTATAATATTTCTGCCTGTTTCTAAACTTAAAAAATAAAAAGAATGTGAATGGAAAATAATTTGAGTGTCCTCTATCCATATAAGAGGTTTTGAGTGACATAATTTTGATATATGTATGTTTACCAGAAATAAACAGAATATTATTTAACCTCTTGATGGCTGTTTTTACTCACTATTTCATCTTTCAAGCAAGTATATGTTGAAATAATTATGATAAAAAAATTTCGAAGTATGTTCATAAAAAGGAAAAAATCTGAACTTAATCCCTTAAGTGATTTTGTTATATCGGGAGGGGAACCGTTGCGCTCTTGGCCCCCTCTGTGGAGCCACGTCTGATTAAGAAAAGAAAATGCGGTCGTTCGATCCTATACTCTGTGCCTACAATTCATATCTTCAAATTCAGCTTCACTTGCTTTGAAGTTGAGTGTAAATAGTAGGCAATTTGAAGCTATGTACCGTGAAATACTCGTATACAGAAATTGGAAATAGCTTTGGTGGACACGCTTCGTGGAAAATTAATTAATACGGTAGAGTGATTGATAAAATGCAGACCCAACAACATGATTGGATTTTTCTTTTGTCTTAAAATAATTCTTTCTTAGAGATTACATTATATTGAGTGAAAATGGGAGACCGGACCATGGGTTGAACCCGGGGTCTTCAGCTTTCCAAAATAGGTACGCGGGGTCAGGTGGTGAACGGGATAGCGTAAAACAGCGCCAGAACACGCTTTGCTGGAAGTCCAAGATTCGAGTCCCAGTTCAATCACCGGTTTTCATACAATATAACATAATTATTCTGTTACCTGGTGGTGTAGTTAACCACAATTTAAAAAGATTTATGCATTTCATGTATCTCTTAGAGGATTTGGAATTGTGATAAGAATATTACGAACAAAATTATAGTTGTTAGTTTTTGATAGAAATTAATGCTTTCAGTCGGTGCGTAGAAATAGTTGATTTTACCTTTCAAGTAATGGCTGTCAAGATATTGCTACATTCATACAATATTCAGAAACAGACGATTCCATACTTACAATATTTTATGTTAATTCTGCCAATGAACAAAAGCCTCATTTTTAACACAATTTATTTTTGATGTTACTTGAGGTAAAATTACACTAATAAAACATTTCTTGATGCATTCTTAATATGCAATTGAATTGAATTTGAATATTGGGAAAATGAACTATGTATTTCAAAAATAACCGTCTACTCTTTACGTAAACTGTGTTAGGTATGAACACAGAGAACAGAAATTGAAAGGATGGAAGAATGTTGTAAAAATAACTTACGAAATGCACTTCTAGAATTGTTATCTTATCAGACAAAACCTAATCCATCATCATTTGTTACCTGGCTAAGCAAACTGTGCGCTCTGCGAGAGCCTGTCAACAAATGTGCTGCAACTCGCTTAACTCTGGCGTGTCGCGGGCTGTAGAACATTGGCGGCCCCCAGGCGCGTCATATTACAATATCTGCGCCCGGACGTCCGGTTATTCCGGCGCCCTCCTCAACCGTCACCACCACCACAGCCGCCGCCAACGAGACCACTAGCACTACCAATCCTCTCCCCCTTCCCAATCCTCCACCCTTCTCACCACTACCTCCACCATCGATCGATACCGCGGCGTCGTGCCCCTTCTGTGTGATGGAGAGCATTCGTTCCTATCAGAAATAACCTTTCCACATTCATCTGGAACTGTCAATTCTTTTACACGAACTAACTTCTAATTAAAATTTGGGATTCGAGTTTTCATGTAATTTTTAAACGTTTTATGTGGATAACATATTTTTGACGTATTGGTTATAACGTTATTTCTTTCTATGTACTCCATATTTTTTCTACCTTTCCGTTTTCAACAAGTACCAAAAAAAATTAAAGTAAATGTTTCGGACTCATTTTCTTTCTTTCTAAAATGACATTTGAAATATTCGTGGTATAAAGCGAAATTCTCCCGCATTCTTCAATTTCACAGATGATATTTTACGCTCGTATACCACCTGATACATCGTTTTTTTTTTTTTTTTTTTACCCATGCACTTGCCTCATGTGTTACGTAGGAATAAACTTGATAAAAGTAATTTGATTCAATACATCGTACGCTTTTGATAAATTTTGACAATTGATTGACTTATCCCCATTGAAGATTCAACCTCATCTTTTTCATTTCTTTATCATATATTATGTGAACAATTATACTCCAACAATACAAACTAGTTTATACAGACATTTGGTATTTTATGTAATCATCATATCCTATGAAAATTATTCCTTCAAAACGGACTCTTCAATTGTTTCATTTTCTCTCCCCCTTAATGTTAAATATGCATAAAAGTTTTACTGAAAAAAACATCAAAAAGTACACAGAATGTTATCTTTTTTGGATTTTGTTTGATGAGAAACAGACTTAGGAACTTTCTGATAACAATTTTATTAACTGAATGTAGAGAATGCATTAATGTGGAATTAATATCAAAATTTACCAAGAAATATTTACAAAACTATAATTAAACCAATACCTGTAGTATTTGCCATCACATTTCTAACACATTAACCTTTGGTCATTGTTTATGAATAAGAAAGTGGAAACAATCGTAATAAAATAATGCTGCAATACGATTCAATATACGCAGTAACTTTTCTCCGTGGGATGAGGCAAGGTATAATGAAGGACGTAACATTCAATCACAATTATCGGCCTCTCTTGCAATATTGGGTAATCTAACTCTTGACTACCGTGTAATACGCATGAAAAAAAGTACGAACTGAGAATTTTATTTTTGTGAATTTTTTTGAACATCATAAAATTCTAAATATTTAGCATATGTTTATTACAACTTCAAGTGCACCGTTCATATTAATTGATCGTATTAAGCGTTTTTAATTCTGTGAAATGTGTAAAAAACAAAGTATACTCATGAGTGCTTATTTGTTCTATTCTCCATATACGTTTGTTGGTTTCATAATAAGTGTTGTTTTGTTGCGTAATCATATGAAATAAAAATAGAGAGCGAAATGTAGTTCTAGGGTAGCGTTGAACAGACACTAAAATAAAATATATTTATTAATTTGTTACGAAATAAACAATTTATACCCTAAATGTCTACCGTCACAAATATCCAACTTCTTTAAAATTTTGTTTTCGATTTTTTAAAATCATTCATTGTTATAGAAACCGCCTCTTTTTTTCATCAAAGTTTATCATGCTCGTTAAACTGTAACTTTAATAATAATAATAATAATAATAATAATAATAATAATAATAATAATAATAATAATGATGATGATGATGATGATGATGATGATGATGATGATGATGATGATGATGGTCGCCGCCGTGGCCGCAGTGTCAGCGTGATCGTCACCAAGTCATCCCGGGTTCGATCCCTGGGCGGGGCAAGATAAAAATTTGTAGCTTTTCATTTCCATGTATGAAAAGTCCGCCCTCTGCGACTAACAACCGCAGTTGTAATGTTCGGGTACAGCAGTCTGGATCATATCTAGACGCTGTTCCTGTAAAAATCACGACGGGTCTAGTGAGTAAACTCAAATCAATAACTGAGCCTTCCTGGTACTTTCATTCGTGTTCCTTAGTTGGCCGGATCGATATACATATATGATGATGAAAAGCTGTCGCAAGCTACGTATGAAAACGTGGAGGACAAAAAACCTATTCACTTTCCGAAAATATTGAAATAAAGATTGTGGTAAATTAATGTTGTATTTCTCATTTGGCACAATCTCTGAAAAATGTTCATGTTACAAATACCTTAACACTTTTAAAATAATTATTGTATAAGTTGACACCACTTATTTTAAGTCATCAACAAGAATATAGGATTTAATGTCAATATAAATAAAAATCGATCTAACGAAGGCGATTTACTGCAGTGTGAAATTATTTGACAGTGCCGTAATTCTCCAGAAAACTTTCAAAATTTCCGTAGCTACTTTCAAGTATCGGTCGAAATGTTGCGTAGAACAAAAACACAATAAATATTTTGTGTCGTTCAAAGAAAGACGTATGATATAATTTATTTGATCAAGTAATGTATTTAGTTACAATGAAACTGTAAAAATATGTACAATTATTTCAACAAAATAATTTGATTTTTGTTTTTTTCATAACTAGGGTTAATAGTTTTACGCAATATATTCACACAAACTGTTGCATTTCTAGCTCATGGAATTAATAGAATTATGGTATGCATTGTTATCTTATCTTTATCTCATCTGACGTTCTAAACTTTCACCACGGTTTCTTCTTTTGATCTTGTCCAGATCTCATTGATATATTGCCAATTATTATAAAATTATGTTAATAATTTATGAGGATTAAAATCACTACATGTCTTATATCAATGACTTTACCTGCATAGTAAAAAAAGTAATAAATCGTAATAAATTTTATTTTTCCCTGGCTTGTGTTATCACCAACGCAGTAGAATTATTCGCGTGATCGGTCCTCTTCCATTAATACAACTTTAACGACTGCATTATTTTAAAATACTATCCGTTTCTTCTGTCTAAAGTATACATTATCATCTTCAGTGCCGTCACGAACATCATAAAATTATATTTCAGAGGAGCAATTTCTATTTTTGTAATGATGTTGGTCTAAAAATACCAGAACCGGAGGAAACAAAGTTGCGGACGCCGACACGAATTGGGAACAGGAGGGAAGGCAACCACAGAGACCCATCTTCATTCCGAGTATGCTATGGAGGCGGGCACCGGCGGTCGTCTCCAGCACTCGGCCAGTATATCATGTACCACTCCCACGTGTGCTCCGAACCTCTCTGGTCCATCGATCCACCCACCCCCATCCCCCCCACTCTCACTCCCTCGTAGCAAATGAAGGAGAAGGTTGGGAAAAGCATTGGACAGGATAGAGGTGAGGGGATAATAAACATGGTGAGAGAAAAAGAAATCAAGGGAGGGAAATCTTATGATTCGAGGTGCTTAAGGACGGGGTGGTAATTTGGTGTCCTTCGCAGTGAACAGTGTTGGAAGAGGTAAGGAAAAGAATTCGCGCGGGAGTGGAAGAAACAGGAAGGAAGTGGAGAATGGAGGATAAACCCGAGGAGAGTGAAAGGAATACAGAAAGAATTCTGAAGATTTAAGATGCTTAGAGATAGGGTGGTAATGGTGTCCAAGAAGTGTGAATTTCCCCAAAGGAGATCCATGGAGGTGTGTAAGGGACGAAAAAAAACTTCTCTTTATGGTGTGCGGTGGATGCTATCAATATACGTATGGAGAAGCCGGATGTATGGGGGATTAAAGGGAGAGGTAGAAAGAGGAAGAGAGCGGGGAACTCTTGTGAATCCAAGATGTGCGATGAATTCTTGGAAGCAGAAGACGGGTGCAGATAAGGTGAGTGGCTGCAAAACGAAGCATTGTGAGGACATCAGGGCGGTACGCGATGCGAATATATGTGGAGGGGAAAGACGAAAGAATGAGAAATTGATGGAGCAAACCGAGTGGTGCTTTGAATGGTGATGCTGGACGATCTTTCAGACTACAATATATTTGTTTACAAAGATACATTTTAAATTTTACTATTTTAACGGCCATTTTTATCATTCATAGTTTATAATCGGAATCATTATTATCTTAATAAATTCTAAAATTTTACAACTTATAAACGACCAATAATCTATATATTAACAAATTATAAGTTCATCATCTTTTGAATCGCAAAAAATGTACTTATGATTCGAGGTGCGCATTTACGTAATGGGTAAATGTATTTTAGTAGTTTCCCCTTTAATTATTTACATTATTTGTTCATTCTTAATATTAAATTGTTAATAATATAATTGATATATCAATGTTATACTTGATGTTAAATTGTTAATAATGTAATTGATAGATAATGTAATAGTTATTTTCAATGAACTTTACAACCTTCTTTCATAAAGTTACGATACTTTTCATGAGATCTACATAAAGCTCATAATTTATTGTCATCAATTTTAAAGCTTTAAAATCTTAATAATCGTTGAAAACCTGATTTTTATGAACAGTGATCACTGTTTTTTATTTATCCGTTTTTATTATTTTTTGAGCAACTTTTAAAATTTAATTAGATAAACTTAAAAGCACACGCTATTAATAGTTTGAACGATGAACGCCCAGAATAATGTAAGCATCATCCTTACACTTTCGTAACTAGTGGAACGTTAGTTTAAATTCTTCCCTTATTTGAAACCGACCATGAAAGCAGTATGATTTGCGAGGTAATTCATAGCGAACCATAAAACCAAATGAGAAATGGGTGTCTTGCAAAGTTCCAAAGAGTGTATGAGCATGAATTGTCGAAAGGAAACCGTATAGGTACTTTATGGAGTGACATGAATTACATAAACGATTCTAAAACTGAAACATCAATTTAGAATAAACGATTCTCGTAACTTCAGCAAGAGAGGTACATTTCGTTAAGGAGAGAAAAAAACTTGTCTGAAATTTCCTCGTAAAACGAATTGTTTTCTTTTTTATTTTACTCAACAATATTCAAACTAAATTAGGTCATATGTCGTGCAGTGAAAAAATCGTACTCAGAGAAGTAGTAGAACGACAAGATTTTGAGAAACTGGAAACGTTTTTGGAATGTACTATTATTGTCACGGATAATTGTTTGAGGAGTCATTTAACTTGTGATACTAAGTTATTATATTAAATTATTTTAAAAATAGTTTTACATCGGTAATTTCCCAAATCAGTTTTTTTGTCTTGGCTTGCAAATGTAACTGTAGTCATATATTTGTGTAAAATATATTAAGTGATGGAAAACGAAGTAATTTTTTATCTGTAATAATAAAAGAGAATTATTTGGAGTGTCTGTGGCATGGAAATTGGAAAAAATAGTCGATGAAATTATTTGAAATTTCGAAGAAACTAAGATGAAAAATTTGATTAATATTGATAAATTAAAAGAGAAAAAAAAACCAATTAAAATTGGTTGCTAATCAGTAAATGCGAATCTTCACTCGCGTGACTGCTGACTGTGAAGCTTATGTCCGCCAGACTTCAATTGCGTAACGTGAGGTGGACAATCCACTGAAGGTATAATCCAAGCGACCGAATTGTAGATGTAAAATTATATAAAGGCTTTGATACAGAACCAACATATGAACTTAGAAGATTATATAAGAACCGGGAAAAATATGCTTAAAAAATACAGACTTGTTGACAGGTATTTTTAATACCAGAATGTCCAGTAATGATTGTTTTACGTTTCCCTTCAAATCCCGAGCAACACAGAGCTTATAATAGACAGGGAATTGAACATAAAATTAATTTTCATAACCCTATCGCATGTTTACATCTTGTCTTGATGATAAAAGAAAATCGTTTCGAATAAGAAAAACAAACTCTTTATTCTTGTCCCCAGTTTTCTCTTATAGTTCGTGGCATTTGAAATATTTGAGTCGACCGAGTGAGTGAATATGGACGGAAGATCAGTGTGCGTAGTGCAAGCAAGTGACGCTAGGGATCGTTTTTCATATGGGTATTATTTTATACTAGCTGAATACCCGGCTCTGCACGGGTTAGGGAGAAACAATAATATAAACATACTACATAAATAAAAACAACAAATTATAAAGTACAATAATACACTACTTCATACAAATTTAAGAATCTTTTTTATTTAACACCTGTTTATAAACTACATTTTTTGTTTCATATCCAGGAGAAAGAATATATAAATTTTTAGGCGAACCTACTCTGGAGCAAGCAACATAAAGTTGCCCGTGTCTAAAACATGGCGATCTTAGATCAACACCACAAAACTTTAAAGACTGTCCCTGTGATTTATTAATGGTAATTGAAAAAGCTAGCCGGACTGGAAACTGTAATCTTTTAAAGTTGAAGGGAAGATC
>NNCF01125955.1:710391-727997 GCA_002313205.1 Laupala kohalensis
GCCAAACACGTACTTACTAGATGTTAGTCCCCTGGGGCGAGGTAGGAAAATGAAAGATACCCTAGCCCTAATGGCGTCGGGATCGAAAAGAACAAGAGGTGACCAAGGGAGATCAGGAAAGAGAAAGGAAGGAGCATGGCACAAGTAAGTGGAAGTAATGCCAGACTCAGCTCGGGGCCCCGTGTTCGCCAAACACGTACTTACTAGATGTAAGCCCCCTGGGGGGCATGGAGTGTCCATGGCTTCGGAATAATATAAGTACTCCACGAATTAATCTGAAATTTTAAAGGATTTTTTTTCTTAATGTTCTTGTAAATTAGAGAAGAGTATGGGAAGTATTCATGGAATATGGGAACGAAAAAAACGCATCCGTAATGCCATTTTTTTCGAAGGATTCAGCAAACTTTTAAATATTTGCAGCGCTGTTACGCTACATTTGGTCATTCTTATTCACCCAAACTGATTGTATATGAAATTTCATTTCTTACTGAATGATAACCGTGTCTTCTTTGCCCATTTATCGGTAAATGCAGGATAATATAAGCTTAATTTAGTACATCTAGGATTCCTGTGAACCACTTTCTATACAAGTACGAACTGAGAAATCAGGTATTTTTATTCACTGCTTACCCTCTCGCCTAAATGCATTATACTACTCAAGGTCATGCTCGCACATAAAGCGTCGGCATTGCACTGGGAGGTACTTATTAATTCATTAAATTTGATATGGTGAGGTTTAGATCATAGGGCCTACTCTTACACCTGACCTGGTATTGGAATTGGGAAGGAGAGGTGTTGGGTTTCTGGAGAAAATATGGTACCGTCATTTTTTTCTGGAGTAGGTGAGGAAAACCCCAGTTGAAAACCTCACCTAGTTCACCTGAGAAGGATTAAAAAAACACACTCTATAGCTCAGCGATATGGTAGAAAAGACACTACCACTGGACCACCGTTCCGATTAATTTTAGTTACAACTTGATCTACCCATCCCGAAATAAGAGATTTTCTTGAATTATAGCAGTAATCTCGATCTATAAACCCGCATTGCCTCAGTAGTTCTTACGTACTCGTAAATGTTGAGCCATATTCTATCGGAAGTGACGTCCATCCCTCGCTTTTTCTTCCTCGCAACACAGGCCCCTCCTCTCGAAGTGGTGAGCAGCGGCAACCACCTTGCCTTGCTAATGGCGTGACCCGGTCGCGTATCACCTTACATTATTTACCGCTCGCAATATTCCGTTTCAGGTTCCTTGTGGCGGTGGAGGAGTGCTCCATAAGTTTATAATGAACTTGTCTCAGTCGCAAGATGACGCGTGGAGGAATCGCGGGAGGAGCACCTGCGGTCATGAAAAATGCAGGCGAGCGTCGCGCGCCAGGCGTCGCTAGGCGTCGCTAGGCGTCGCCGGGCGTCGGCGACGTCGCGTCCTCCAAGAAGATTCTGCCGATGAATTTTGTACAACGTCGCACTCGACACGGACACGGCGACGAACAAGCACTCGACAACCGTTGTGTCTACGTCATCTGACACGAGAGGATTTTTATTGCAATGGAATCCCGCAAACGTCTCTGCAATAAAATCTCGTACTAATGGGGCTGGGGAATCAGCGTGGCTCAGTGGGTAGGAACGCTGAGCAGCCGTATGGATGGTCGCGGGATTTTTCACCACACCTGAACGTGCATACTGAACCCACTGTAAAATGAATACCTTATCACGTGGTCAAATTGCCAGTAGCGAGGTCCTGGCCATATTTTCTCTCCTTTTGCCGATGCTTAGCAATTGCGGAGTTCTACGGTCCGTGAACCCCTTAAGCCCTATTGTGGGATATATTGGCTTTGAATGGGGTCGATGTGATGAGTAACCAAAAAATGGGTAGTTTTACCAAGAAGACAATGAAGGTTTATTCGTGTACTCNTTACCAAAAAGACAATGAAGGTTTATTCGTGTACTCCAAAATGATGACCATATTGTGTTTCACTTATGTAAGTGCTTTCTGGTACTTTGCTCGCTATATCTCATATCGCAAGTTGTGATGACTACGGGGCTAGGTGACTCCAGGTTGCGGCGAAGGAATAGTAACGAGATGCTTTGCTGGGGGGTGGCAGCATAGTTTCTTCCATTCTACCAGACATGTCCTGACACCCGGACAAAGGTTCCCACATCCGGTGGAAACTGTAACTCAGTGCAGCCTCTTTTCGACTAAAGGTTAGACATCAAGCCCTCTCTCCGTCACAGCTTGCATATCAAATACTTCCGGTTCTACAAATAGGCTGATGCAGGTGGAAGCATTATAACACAAACTCACTGAGATTCTGCTGACACGAATAAATCGCCCACGTGTCTACTACGAGAGCACATGTTGACACTGGCACCTTGACTTTCACGTGGTCTTTAGACCCCACCCTCATTTCAATTCTTTCGCTGCAAGTACTGTAGACCGCCGTACTTCTGTGTTTGTAGTGTGACCGGCGCAATGATCTCTAAAGATCAGTGGACTGATCTAAAGTCAGCAAAATTCAGCCAACACTATCAAGTCCAGGTGGCATTGATTCAGCACGGCTTGAGCATTGCAACTGGAACAGACATGATAACCAGTGGCATGACCTCCCGGGTCTTACTATTTCTACAGTTATGGCAACAACAACTAACAGTTCTTCTTTTGTTTATAGTCTTTCGGAGATTTATTAACAAAGGGTTGGTTTATTCAAAATATAAGTATTCTAATGAAATTTGGAGCACAATACACAAGATAGATAACATATTCAAAACTTTTCCATGTATTATATCTTTCAAAAGATTACAATTAGTATTATTTCATTAAACACACACTTCCTTTCTCTGATTGTCTTAATACATTATACAAGGAAAATTAAATTTAGTGTGATATTAAAGACAATCAATTGATAATATCTGTTCTTAATTAATTACTTTTATATCATAGACAATCAATTATTAATATCAGTTCTTTGTTCACTGACAATCACTCCATTATCAATGTCAATATCAATTTGTACATATTATATGTTATCATGAATTGGATGGACGACGACGTTTCAAGGTCCAGATACGACCTCCTCTTCAGGTCTAAGTTTCTAGTCTATTATGCAAGTAAAAGGTTTTCGTGAGTACATTAAAATATCAGGATATTTGATTCATTATCAACTTGTATAAAATAATCTCTATCAGTAATATAATGATCTATAACCGTTTTATACGTGTGATTTTGTCAACTATTACAGTCAGAATGATCATTCTGATAATGATTATTTTATAAAAGTTGACAATGAATCAAATATTCTGATATTTCAAAGTACTGACGATGTATTCTCACGAATCGATCAAATTTTAAAAAATCATTTCAATATTAGTTCCAATTTCATAAAAAATACTGGTCTGTTAGTTTCCTTCTACACTTGTGCGTTCACAAAAAGCTTATTTCCTCGATAATCCATTTAATTTAATTGATTCCTTATTATGTGGGTTGTTTTTATTAATTCCATTTTCATTCATGTGCTTTTAAGTTTCATTGAATGTATTTTTGTTTAGTAGTTAGATTGTTAAATAAATAAATAATGTGTATTGTCAAAAAAGCAGTGGCAAACTGCTTATATTCACGTGGAAGATACTAAACTAAGTTACTCTCCAGAAACAAGCAAGGGACCATCCCAACAATTCCGATCGAGGGAATTATTTATTCTATTATTATTATTTGTTTGGGATTTATTGAATATGGGGAAAGTTCTCCTAACTCTGTCAGTAACGTTCTATTATGAATATTTGTTCTTAATGAAAATGGAATTAATTTAAAAAATAAATTTCCGCTAAGATAAGTACGCATTCCACGAACAATCGGCTGAAAATCACTATGCTAGTCAGTAAAGATATTCAGTCTCTTAGGTCTTTGTATCTATCTATGTATGTATGTAGTCTCGTGTAAATTGGTCCGTAACCTTTTGCTCGTAAAACTTCACATTCATTGCCAATATGTACAGGTGTAACCTTTACGACTTGATCTTTTGTTTCGATCCCATGCAGGTAATTTCAGTGGACTTCATTTCATTCGCCCTTTCATTTTAAGCTGAATATTCTATATAGCTTTATTTTAGCCTATGTTTAATTACGGTATTGCGACAACTCATTTCGTTTTAATTGTTCTCTGTGTTTCATTTCACGCCAGATTTGTTTACATTTTTGTCGAAATATTCAGTGTCCTGAGAAATTATCGAACCTGCGTTCCATGGCTCGTCATGGTTTGGCCGTTACGATGAAATGAAAAATATAATCTTCTCTTTGGTTTTGATATTTAATTGACTCTTGTTTATAAAAACAAATGGTGATTTGAATCGTCAACGGCCAGGTGAAAATTGCGACGGATCGGGACTCGAACCCAGGCCCTCCTTCTCTGGCCGCAGATATGCTGACCACTGCACCACCCGCCTTGACTCCCAAGTAAGTAAGCAACATCCACTTGGCCTGTTCCGATGAACCTGGGTCACATCCATAATTTTGGGAATAAGTTACCACAGGCGGCTTCAATGCTTGTAGCACATAAACCCGATTTGCGCGTAAAATTAATTAGATATCATTTATCTTCAGTTCATCAAAATATCAATTTTGGGGGTCGTCAAACACAAATCAAACACTTCAGTTTCTAGATTATGAAAATTTGTACTCCTTTTTTGATAAATGGTTTTGTTAATTCTATAATAATCTACTTATTGAGTGTGTCGACATTTTTTGTAAGAAATTCTCCTAGAGAATGCTTAATAAAAATATGAATTCCGTATTTAAATATTAGTCGTGATTCTATTCTGAGAACAAAAATTTGGTTTCGGTAAAATGTTGATTTTGGATCTTTTCAGTTCGAAAAAGAGCGAATTAATTCTTTCGTTGACGATAGTATAATTTTCATGAATTTTTTATGTAACGTATAGTCTGTCTGAAATGTATAATGGAAAAGTATTACGATCATCGATTAGTTTGTGAAATCATAAAACCCATCATTAAAATTCTAATGATACTAATTGTTGGAAATTTGATTGACATCCAGTTCGGATTATTCCGTCTGTAATAATTGTTGATATGATCGACATTCAAAATCATTGAAATGCAAATAATAATTTTTGTGACCTTTAAGTATTGAAAAGTTATGTAACACGACAGTGGTAGTTTTAAATGGAACAATTCTAAATTGAACTTTCAATCTAAATTTGTAAAAATGGATGAGAAGTTTCCATGCAGATTTAATAGATTCACAGATTTAATTTATTTGAGGTATACGGCAAATATAAAGAAACAACATACAGTATGCTTCAAGAATATAAAAGGTTTGAAAGAAAAACCCTTTTAGAAGAATATTTGACGCAAGATAGGGGGATGCAACAAATTATTACAAACTAATAGCGTCAAGAAAAATATCCTGATGTGTAATAATTAAGTCGGTAAAATGATGTATTTAAATGACATGACTATATGGCAGATTAAAAGGAAGCCAGTGCGACGTATATGAACTGAAGTAAATGACATATTTAATAGAGACAACCCATGTGTAGATTATGTTTGAAGCAGAGTAAAAAGTATAAAAAAGAGAAAACATTAGTATCTGGAATGGACAATAGTATCTGGAGACTATACTTGCAAATTTAACACTCTCTGACATCTGAATCTGTGATACTTTTGCATAATATTCGCAATATTTTCATCCGTCGACTCTCTAAAGAATGTCCTAGAGCGAAAGGGTGGCACAGAATCCGCCCGATAAAAAGTGTGTCGAGAACACTGGGATCACCATCACCTCAAACATCACGATGGTTGATTTCCATGTTATGATGAAGTGAAGGAAGTAATCCGCATATTTTGCCTTGCAGTGAATGTTTCCATGGAAGCATAATTTTGTTCTGATTGTTCCTTTTTTATCCCTCCTTATCCATGAATATATTGTTTTGAATGTTCTACGAATCAATTGTGACACTAAAGCCAGTACTCTAGTTCAGTAATATTTCTGATATTGTTTAATTTCTCTTAAATTAGAAGCATATAATATAGAAGAATAAATAGCATCTGACATAAACTTGAAGGTTTCCATGGGTAGCGTAATGCGATTTTTGACTGTTCGCGTCGATGTTGAGAAACTTAATCAAGGATGAAATACTTAAACACGTTTGAGTTACAGTTTTTCATCATCGACACGGCTTCAATCGGACAACCGATAATGGAATAGGGATGACCTTTAAACATAAGAGAGTTTTATGAATAATTTTTGCAGACATTTAATGTTAAAAATTATATTTCAGTGTTCATTTGGTTTTAGTTTTATTTTATTTAAAAGGCTAGATTTGTTCGTCGCCAACCCCCATTTAAAGCTTCACTCTATAAAACTCGCTGGTGGGTGTCACCCACAGATGTTCTTTGTGTCTTCGCCCCAGAGTGACTTCATGCGTGGGTGTCTCTCAGGCATCGACAGACGTCGTTGCTATATGCAATCGAATACTCTCTTAAGGGGCAATATCGAGATGACTTCCTTTATATTTTCCAATTAAACGTAACAGAAAAGGAAAGTATTGTGATCGGTTGGAAAAAGAATTTCCCCCGATAACTCACGAACAAATTGATGCCGCGAAACCAAACTTGAGAATTGACTTTGAATGCATTGGTAATATATTTCTGGACACCTCATTCCGACACTACGTATACGTCATTCATTTACACTTCGTACCCAACTTCGGGTTTCATGAAACAGAAAATTATGAAAACATAAATAAAAAACATTTTTATTGTGCAAAGTATTATGCGAACATACTGCTAAGCACCATTTCCGTATGTCAATCGTTTTTCGAGATACAGAGGAAAATGTTTATGCAAAAAAGTTTTTATCTAGGAGGCACCTTGGTCTGATCAGCCAATAATTGAATTGCAAATAGTTCAAGCAGGAATATTATATTTTAAGATAACCCTTTTTTATGTATGCAGATGTGTAGGCAACGTGTATTTTGTAAGATTCGGGAATATATATTTTTAAACTGATTGAACTGTTTAGTTATGTTGTTGTGTTTGATAATTTTAATAAGTTTAGATTTCTTATCTAAATTATATTACTTTTTTATTGAAATGAGGTTTTGTACTGCTGTTTCGTTGTTAGATATAATGGGAAAGTTTAGTGGGGAAAACTTCAGATTCTTAACATGGTATTGTTAGTTAGGTATAAATAAAATTGTAATTGTCCTTACTTTTGAGACAAGAGCTTTTAATAGAGGCTATTTTCATATGTTTCAGTGTATTAGACAGAAATTGTCACGAATTGAGGTTCTTACCATTCAATTACATTGGCGCTTTATCATATTTCATATTATTGGTACAATTTAATCATGTAACACTGATACTATTTTTGGTTGATAAATTCTGAGTTGTGTAATTGGCATAATTAGTTTTCCCTTCAATTGGCTAATCAATCAGAAGATTGATTGCAATTGAATTATATTGTAAATTAAACTTTAATCGCATTTGCAATGAAATACATAACAAGTGAGTTTACTCATAATAAATCTATTAAATACGTGGAATTCTTCATCCTCTGANACATAACAAGTGAGTTTACTCATAATAAATCTATTAAATACGTGGAATTCTTCATCCTCTGAATCAATTCCATGGGATAGTAATTGTATCAGCAAGGAGAAAACAATTTAGTCATAGAATGTGTCTGGTTGCTTATTTAAAATAAATATAATTGAAAGGCATTTCTAAAAATGTTGTTAATAATTTTTTCTGAAGATAAATAATTTAATAACTATTGTTTATATTTCATTTAGTTACGTTCTTATTATTAAGTAGTTTATATTCCCTATCTTAATGCTATAGGAGTATTAAGGACAACAAAATTTGCCCAAAACTCTCTAAGAATATAAAATTCGGAGCAGTCCAGTAATCTCCACGTAAGTTCGTATGGTGTTTAAATAAAAATACTTGAATTTTTGAAAAGGCAATCTTGATTTTTATTGATTATTAACGAAATTTAATATAATTTTTAATTTTTTCAATAATTAAACATGTTTTATGTATATAATGTTTATATAGTTAGAGCAAAAGTGTTATAGTGGTGAGTCTGAACACCTTTACATCAAGGGCTACACGGTAAGATCTTCCTCGTTATTTTTTAGAGTTCCAGATCTTATTTTCTTCTGTACTTTTGGGACTTCAGTGCCATATTTGTCACATACAACATTTCTGATTTTTAAACAAGAAAACCTGTTCTTAAAGTACTGTTGGGAAGAATATTTAATTCAATACTCCGCGTAACTATTTTAATATTCTTGAAAATGGTCAAATAAATTTTTTTTCTTCAAACTTGTTTAATTAGCTTTCGTAAACCAGAAGAATCAAGTTTTTTTGGTGGACGAATACAAATTATAAAAATAAATTGAAAATCAGTAAAAAATAAACTCTATGATTTAATTTGTTGGTAAAGAGAGTGCATGTGATGATGAACACAATTCGGTTATAAACCTAAGATTATTACCACAATGTTTGAGACTGTCTATTGAAGAAACCCTGCCAATACATTCTGCGAAATTTCTAATTTTCTAGATGTAACATTACACTTCGTGTTGGATGAACGGGAGAACAACTCTATTGTGTTTCTTTCTCTAAGGTCGCGCTCTCGGCCTTCGAAAACCTTGGCTCTCAAGTCGAGTGTTTTCGTGTATCGGGTAACTCAATCCGAAAATGGACGCTCTACGTTACTTCATGGAAGAACAGCACAAGCAACTGAACACACACATCCTTCTTGTGTGGTTGATATAGGTTGTGGATATGTGTATTGAACTATTTTGATATCAGAAAAATGGCATTTCCCTTGTAGAAAACATGTTTACTGAATCTAAACTGTTCATAGAATACTCCGCTTCATGTTTCGAAACTTGTTTCAATATCTGATGGGTTTGAATCACGCATCATGGCTTTAATAGCGGTAAATACGATGTATTGACGTAGATTATATATTATTAAATGTACTTATGCCGTGTTTCACAAAAGAAGTGGACAGTTGAGGCAGTTAAATAACATTATATTCTTGGTTACTCGCTTCTGTATTAATACTTTTAGATCATAATGAAATTGAAATTTCCACGTGAGACATTAATATTTTATGGGTTGTATATATAGTGGCGCACCCAGAGTTTACATATAGGGGAGACCCAGATATCCTCTAGAAACTAGTAAGGGTCGACTTATACCCATACTAACTATTTACGAATTATTAAATTACCACTTGTCCCACTTATGAAAAATTAAAGCATTTATTTTTTATTAATATTACTATAACTATAGACTTCATTAAAATAATTTTAAAAATTCTAATTTCGTAAACATGTGATTTATTATAAAAATACATTACAATTTCAATAAGAAATAAATCTTGATCTTCTCCTTCAGTTTCCAGAGTGATGTTACAAAATGCATATATTTGACGAATCTATACAAAAGGAAATGAAAAGTTAAAGTTTGGTCCGTTCTACATTAATGTTTAAAAGTGCTATATAACATTGTTCACCTTACGTACCAATAAAGCAAGAAAGAAAAGTCTGATCTTCTCTTTTTCCAAGATAGAGAATCCATTATACTGTCTAGATCAAATTTTGAATCTTTATAAATATCTATTGCAGCCATACCAGTTAATCTACTTTCGCCCATTGTGTTTCGGAGGTTCGTTTTCAACTGCTTCATTGTACAGAATTAACGCTTGTGGGGAGTCCTGACCCCCGTCCCCGCAGGTGCGCCACTGGGTATAATATATTACTTATTAATTGTTTTCTTGGCAAAATGCTTTTTTTCCCATCTTATTTGTATCATTTACCAAAATATCTGTGGAGACAATTTTTTTTCACTCTTCAGATAGTACTAGCGTAGTCAGAATTACCAAAATATATGAAATCGGCATAAATAATCAGAGTAACTTGTACTAATTGTGATTTCAACTTCTTGTAGCGTTAGTTCCACAAAAATACTGCATATCGTCCCAAACAGATTTATATCCTAGGGATTTAAACTTTATCATTCCAAGAAATACGTGTAAGTTGGTATTTTGTTGAAAAAGAACCCTGTAATTATTACATTTGTACTTTAAAAATGGATCATTAAATAATTCATTCCTTCAATCAATTATTCGTTCCCCGTGGCTCTGTTCTCTCACTGAGTGGTTGAGTACGTGGGTTACAGTGATAAACTTCACCCCATAAAACTAAGCGTTACGTAACACTCACTGTAACTCACCGTATCGCAGTATAACGCTACCAGACTTCCCCCTCCCCCCAGGGTGCGTTATGTAATTTATAGACAACACCCGCTGAAAGAAAGACAAGAAAGCAGATGAAGCATCGATGCTCTTCTACCAAAGAAATGGCACCACGACATCCGTTTGAAGAGAAACCCGGTTGGAGCGAAGTGTAAAACTCCGAGATCAGAATCGAATGTCGTAATGTTAGGAGGGAACTCCACACGGAAGACATTTCGAAAGATCTTTCAATAAGGGCGCGAAGACGCGACTCTCATAAAATGTTACAGCGTTGTTTTCCGACCAATGTCGACTACGTAGATTCACGCATAACACTGTGGATTTTCAAGATGGGTCTGGTTGGCGTCATGGCTTTTGTTTCACAAGTAACTCGCAACCGGGGATCGTGGTGTCATTTATTCAAGTCTGTAGGTAATGGTATTTACATTTGTATTGACATTCTAAGTTGCACCGGTAAGCATTACTATATTTTTCGTATGGTAGGAGTGACGTAAATCTTTACCACCAACACACGGAAACTTACTTCTTGTGGTTTTAAATTATATTTGGAAAAATTATATGTTTGTAAGATAATTAAACTATTTTATCATACTTTCTACGTAGCATTATTTCTACGTATTTAAATCCTTAAATTTTATGTAAGGCAGGGTAGAGTAAGCGCAGTTTTTTTAATTATTGATTAACTGAGAACATAGTGCGTGCGAAAATATGTAATGACAATGTAGTGAACAAATATAACAAAGAGCGTGGATCGTTGATTGGACAATATCCCAAAATTTGTAGTATTAATTGACCTCTCAATTTTTATTCTTTTTCTGCTTTTAGAATTCTCAGAACTTTGAAGTCTTGATTCGTAAATAAATATTGAAATTTCATCTTTTCCCTATCTCAATATAAGTGAAATAAATTTTCCTAACATTCATTTTCTTCCCTCTTCCAGTCATGTTAATGTTCAATTTACAACAATATCAGATTTATTTCCTGTAATTTGTAACTATGTTTTGTAGTATAAATTGAATCACTTATAATATTTTTTCTTGTTACAAAATATTTTTCTGTTATGTGGAAATATTTTTAGTTATCTAGGAATTATCAATTATTACTATTTATAATTATATTTGCATTAGGTTTTTAATTTGAAGGTGACAAACATCCTGAGGAGTGTCATTACCACGTAATTATTGACTGGAAAACCAATATTCTAATTGTGTACACTAGTTTATTCATGTAAGCTCAATGTACTTCATGTGGAGATATACACTGACATAAAGCCGCCTATTCAACGAATTAATTGGTTTTAAATTCATAAAATATGAATAAACAAATGTAATCTTCATTCATGATGGTGACCTAGATATCCTTATCGGAAAATGAATTAATTCCTTGATTAATTAAGCCTGAAATACAAATCACGAATGGGGCAAAATAGTGCATATGAAGAAGAAACTATTCAATCTTTAAACTCACTATATTTGGATCAACGCTCATTCACATTCCAATTAACCCAACTTATGCTGAATTCTCACTACACTGTACTCCATATATTTACACACAAATATTTTACGTAAAAATATTTACGTTTCTCATTTATTTTACGTTACACTATTAACCAAGCGCTACGTTAATGTTTGCAATAATTAAGTGAGAATTTAACTGAACGAACGATCTAGAAAGAAAATTAAAGCTAATTAAAAGACTCAAAGATATATGTATTAGAGAAAATTATCTTCAAAATTGCCGTTCTTATTCCTGTGGATTAGCAATGGGGATTTTATATAGTTGGATCTAGAAAATGGTTGTAGTAAGAAGGAAAGAAAAAAATGCATTAAAAATGTTGGAATAAAAAACTTGAGGGATATAATCAAATAATTCAAATGGTGACTTATATGGTAAATTGTATTTACGATAATATTCTTCTAACTTACGGGAGGGGTGATGTGTTAAAGGAAGACGAGAAAAGCAATTTCAACGTGAAAATAAAATGTAGATAATGATTACACAACATGGACAGTTCTTGAAATTTATTAAATTAATTAACACCTACCAATGGTTATCACGAGTTGCCTTAGTACATAAATAAAAAGGTGTGCAATTTATTGGTACTTTATTTAAAACTGTTTCTTTTTAAACGTTTTAGTGTTTGAATAGTGGTATAAATTTATGATTTTTTTGTTGTTGTACAGCTATATTTATTACAAGAATCCAGCACTGAAGATTCAAATTTCAGTTTTTTTTAAATTTTCAGTTCACAAGTCTGTTCAAACCTCATTCAATCAACGTATCGCTTAACGAAATCAATAAAATAATAAACACATTTATTAAATTTCGGATAACAATTTGACTAAAAATCAACATTTATTAGCTATATATGCTTATATTTTACATAGTTGAATATCGGTGAGAACTAGTATTCATTAAAAAAAAATAACAGATGTGGTGTTGTCTACTAATAAAACACGTTTTCAGAAAGTACTTTCACCAGTTTAGTTGGCATCTTCAGTTTGAAAATGCCAAGTATCAAAGGGCGAAGGGTATCATTTTTGCCCTTTGATACTTGTATTTGTATACTGAAGATGCCAACTAAGCTGGTGAAAGTACTTTCTGAAAACTTGTTTTACTAGTAGACAACACCACATCTTTCATTTATTTTTATATTTCACTGTTCATTCGCTTTTATCTTCCGTCGCTGAGAGGAAACTTCGGTGCTTAGCCTTTGCAAGCCGACTGGTGGGTTTTACCCCCAGACGTTGGCCCCTCGCAGGCTCAAAGCGCGGGTATTTCGTNCCAGACGTTGGCTCCTCGCAGGCTCAAAGCGCGGGTATTTCGTTGGCACCGACAACAATGTGTTGTTATTTGCAATGTAATGGTGTAAACACGATGTAATTTCCTATTTGTAATTGATATGTGACTGGTAGGAACAAAATTATTGACTGTGTACACTGAGTAAAGGACTACGTGATGAAACAATTATTTTTATTGTTTGAGTGAATAAAGCACTCTTAAATTGCGTTACAAAGTGTTCGCCGCCTAACTATATCGATATATAACACTTTCCATGTACATATGTTACTGTAACTCTGATGGAGACAAAATAAACTTTACGAAATGTTGGTGTGGTATACATAGTATTAAATCCCTTCGTAGTGAAAGTGAAGTCGAGGTATCATACCAGCATTTGTTGAACCGTGAAAACCTCTGGTTAGTAAGTGATACCGCATCACATGGAGCATTTACAAACGAAGCTGGAAGCTACCACTCGGGCGGCGGTGGAATTATAAACAGTTTCTAAGCTCCACTACCCGATAATTACCTCTGAGGGTTGGTTGAGTTGGAGCGCGCTGTCGTGTTAAGTGGGGCGAATCGTTGCCAAAGGCATCTTTTGCATCTTCGCCGCAGGGTCACTTTACGGGGGGAGCGGGAGGCTACTCCCCTTTCCAGAGCGATCCACCCCAATATTGCTCGCCTGTTCGCATTTACTCCTTTCATCTGGAGAGTCTGAGGAGACGGCGCTTGCTTAATTAGTCGGGAGCTCACTCGCCTCGCCTTGCTTTTGCAACATCCATCTCGGACATTTCTCTGGAGAATTTTCAAGATTCCTCTTCAGCAGAGGATACAAAATTGCTCTTGGAGATTTCAGTGTCTAGTTAATTGACTTTTTCGTTCTTTGAATCTGCAGCTATTGGAGTATCCCAAAGCTCATGTCGATTCAAAATATAACTTCGTTTATCCCGACTAATTGGAATCGGAAGTGATCCGATTAGTCAAAACTCGCGTTAATTCGGATGATACGGCAAATAAGCAATGTAACACTGCACCGTTGATGTAATATTTAGTTCTCATTATGACAGCGGTGGTAGAGTGGTAGCGTTTTCACTGAGCGTTAGAGCGTAGGTTGAAACCCAGTCCTCAGAACTAGGTGAGGTTTTCATCTGGAATTTTTCCTCACCCAGTGCAAACAAATGTCTATTCAATACCATATTACTCGGCAACCCAATTTCTCTCCTTCCGAATTCCTTCATCTAATCCACGGTTAGGTGGAAGAGCAGGTCTCAGGGGCTGAAGCTAGATGCAGCAAACAATATAGAACAAATGTAATATTTAACACACAGTACTATTCGTAGCTTTAGATTGAGTAAACAACTTAATCGAGTTTTGTTGCCTGTAATTACAAAAGGGGTTCATTAATAATGGACTGAATAAACAAGAGGTCCTGATAAAGGTCGCATAAGGATTAGCAGTATGAAGAAATCCACTTTTTTCGTACATATTATTATGCAAAGTCCCAAAACTCGCGTCTATCTTTCGAAGGATTGACAGGGAAAAAAGTTCTAAAAATAAAAATGCTGAGTCATTTTTCTCTCAGATGTACACCTGTTTAGTACCCCTTATTACTGGCACTCAATCAGCGACGCGCATTAATGGAAAGAGGAATACTGGGGAGGTCACATGGTACAGTGACTGTAAGTATTCTATCGACATTGGATGGGGAGACGGCAAGTAGCAGTCTTCATCGCCGTTTTCCCCGCGCGCTCTATCATCGCTCTATCGTGGAACTACGAAGGTGAATGGGGAGTTTTTCACATGGGTGACGAGAGGGACGGGTGGTTTTGGAATATTTTTCACCTTGACGAATTTCTGATTGTCTTATTGAATCTTCGAAATAAATAAATTCTTCTAACAACTATGTGTGTTAATAGTTAGACAATCAATTTTCAGGCAGAATTACTGAAAAAATCCTCTCATAAACGATAAGTGCAACTCTTCATTTCATTAGATTTATTCAATATTGTTTTTTGCCTAAACAATTCATAAATGAAGAGTTGTACATATCATTTGTGAGGGGATTCTTCCAGTAATTCTGCCTGAGAATATATTGTCTAACTATTAAGATTCATAGTTGTTAGAAGAATTTATTTATTTAGCTGATAATAAAATATTATTGCGGAATAAAGACGACGTAGAGCTGCAGCCTACGCGGACGCACAGCTTAGTAGCGCGAGAGCGGATAATTATTATTGATGATTAGCAATACCCCGAAATAACAATAATTTTTACTTTATTAATGTAATAGTATATACAAAAGAATAAAATAATGTTTTCATCGAACAGAAAAATGTTTAGAATTTTTTCTCCATCGACTTTGCTAAGGAAAGACTTATTTCTATCACAATACATGAATTATCTATTTCTTGAGATTTACCTCGTAAATTGAAGACACAGTAACTTGGTAATATGTGATTTCAAGAAAGTGAGTAATTTCAAGAAAAAATAATTCTATAATATACTTCTTTTAGAGTGTGGTGTTATTTAGCATTTACTTTCAATTAGGTATGTACATACGACAATTCAAAACGTATTATACTAAACAGGAAAGAGGTTATCTTAAAATAGACTTCCTTTATTCAGCGGTTTTCGATGATTGAATAAGGAAACAATATCAATATTTCTTCTGATCCAATACGCGTACTAGTAAATGAGCTAAATTTAAGTTCGCGGAATTAATCACGGAAATGATGAACCGTAGTTTGAAGTATGCAATAGTGGTGGATAATTACCAAGAGAAGAAAATTTGTTTTTAGCTTAGAGAGAAAATGCTGTGTCTTTCAGTATTTTTTCTTGGATAATTGTCCCCTAATACATTCTGTATTATCTATTAAAACCACATCCTTGGCAAAACCAATCTGTTCTTTGACACCCTTTCCAAAGTAATTGTTCCCACCAGTATGTCCGGTTTTCTCACTTGCGAAGGAAATCGGATTTTGACGGCACTTCTGTATTTATCTCTGTATTTATCCCTAAAACACACCTATTCATTGAGGACCTTACGTTCCATTTTCCTCTTTTTAATTCTCTTTGTTGAGATACCAGTAGTAGTTTCGTAAATACTACGTTTATCGTTCATTGTTACCTTCGTCGTTCGTTCCAAGTTCATAAGCACGAGCTAGATTTTGTGGGTTAAACATTGTTCTTTTTTTCTTTTTCCTTCTTTCTCTGCCTCTCTGTCCCGTTTCGCGACTTTTTGTGTCTCCAATGCATGAGCTATATCTTTTTCAATTCCACCAAAACTTGTGCACCGTACGTTGAGAATCAGTCGTAAAATGTAAATAAAATATGCAATGAAGTAGAATGCGGGGCTTCTCTACTTGGTTGGTTGCTATCACTGTTCCATCTCTCTCTCTCTCTTTCAATTCTCTCGAAGTTACTTTTATTTATTTTTCTATTATTTTCGCCCTGCTATTGAATATAGTAGAATACTATTGTTAAAATTTGCGTTTACCGTTACTTCATGTAGTCATTCGAACAGTGTATGAGACGATTGTTAATAATTTTCCTTTTAATAATTTGTAAACTGTTTAAATTATTCTTACAGAGTGAAATTTTTCTTATTACCAATGGATTAATAAATTTCGAATTGCATGATTACGTCTCCAGATAATTTCACCTGCCTGATATTGAAATTTAATATTTCCTCTGATTCCTCCCGTGAAACCACGTTTAAATTTATGTTCCATATTAAAGAATTATTTAATGTTGTTAATTTGCTGTTAATATATTTTTTTTAAACACGTACTGATATTCGAACGTGACGAAGTGAGGTGACTAAAAGGAAGTGAAGAAAAAAAAAAAGAAGAAGATATATATAAATTGTGTGTTTCTGTAACATATTGTTGTGACGCGACCTCTTTCGATGAAACGAGGTTAGAATGTTATAATGATAAAACGTAAAATTTGTTCAATTTAGGCGCAAAAAAGGGATCGGAAAGTTAGATATTTTTTCTGGAGTTTTTGCAATCATATCATTTAACAATATTATTAAATAACTTGCATAATTCACTCTTTGGTCTTGCATTGGATACTTGTTCATAGTTATCTAAAATTCTTATTAAATACGATTTCTTATTTTCAATGGTTTAAAATGAACCTTTTAATCAACTATTGGAACAAATGATTGCTCTTTGCTCAATCAAAAATATTATGACCGAATACTGATAATTCAATATCATTTGATGAATCAACACTCAGAAATTATTGGTTGATGGTTGGTGTATTCAACATCGTGCAGTCAATTCCCACTGACATAAGTTTTGATCATTTCATTCAATTTTTTATTTATAGTATTGTATTAAATATTTCCTTGAAGTTAAGATTTTATTTATTGAACGAAAGCTTTGTCAACCCCATAGGTGGTGATCATAGGCCTGAAAATAGCTCTGAGGACGTTAGCAAACTGTCAAATTACTATTATTTTAATACTTTTTATATTATCATATATTCAATGCTGACAAATAACCAACTTACTCATGGCTATATATATATATA
>NNCF01125955.1:728017-762627 GCA_002313205.1 Laupala kohalensis
TGTTAGTATTCTTAATTATTTTAGCAAGAACAAGGAACATAATAATACTGTGGAATCTAGTTTGTTCGCACTAATTTGGTTGAGTATAACGGTAAATCAGAATAATCCAGATAAAATAATGTACTGAAGAGCGATTACTGAGGATTTATTTTGTGTAAAAGTAATAGTTAATAATATTAATTACCAGACACCGATGATCGATAAGGTGAATCGTTACACAACGAACATGACCAACGCAGATTTGTGCTCTTACGGGCATCACAACTATTGAGTTCATGTAACTTTAATTTTCTGTAACTCATGGTAATACTTAATCCAAAGATCAGTATATGAAGTACTTGTTAGCTACAAACTTGTTAGCAAAAAAAACTTTTAGTCGAATTTCCGCTTTTAAAATTTGTATTAATCTGTCGAGTAAAATTGTAAATTAAGAAATATGTTGATTTAAACCGATACCGATATAGCGGAGGTCCGAGTTCACGAGAAACGGGTAAACGAAATTTTTCTATATGCATAAGTAGACGATTTTTCCTCTGATAGTACATATCCTAAAGGTTTCGCCAACATTATATTTTTTTCTTTGAAAATGTTAAATATTTCAATCATTATTAATAAATAAATAAACTTTATTGTGTGTAATGCACACTATATCAAATTTACTGCATGTAAGTGTATCAGATTAGTGATGGAGTAATTAGTCATCCACATGAAAGTGGGACACGGACTTCCAGCTGTAGCGATGACAGAGTACTGCTGACTGATTTAGAGAGATGCTGTCTGCTATATACCATCGACGTATTGGAAAGGGTTGGAGCACGAGTTTGTGCCGTTTCGGATGGCGTAAAGGGATAAAAAGGGAAAGATGCAAAGGCGCCCTTTTTCAATGCAGCACACCGAGTGGACAATGCCGATCGGGGTGCATGCGCTCTTTCAAACGCCGCGGGCCATTCTTTAGCCTCTTTTGTCTCTGGTCGTATCATGCCGATCGTTCTCCGCGATGCTGGTGCCATTGCGAGTGCCACGCCCGCTCAGACACCAGCGAAGCTCTCTCTGGGAATCCCCGATTTGGCTCGAAATGTTTGCAACCCTGTGACTTGCATCGTGCTGCTCTCTGTGGCGTGGATGAGATATCATCCACATACCTTGTTTTCCTTCACTGTTACAGGGGCATAGTTACTTTACTAACACACTGAAATACGGTATGTTTGAATGATTACATTCCGTTTTACTTTTTGGATGTTTTGGATCCACAATGTTTGTTATTTAAAGGTTGAATAGTGTAGTATTCTGAAACTCAATTTAATCAAGAGTGGAATGCGCATAGGGTTCATCTTCACCAATCCTTTATGAGTATCAGCATTTATTATATTTAATTTTGAATAAAAATATTATAAATTAATTATTTATTTATTAAGTACATTAATTATAAATTGGGTATGTGGTATAATTGATTACGCAAGCTTAAGGATCTTCCTTATCTGTTTCCATAAGTTTTCTTTAATTTCCTCTTTCGATTCTACGATCCTCTTCTTTAGATTATACTTTTCGTCAACTGATAACAATTTTTCTTATGCATTTTCAAATGTCCTTATCATCAACTAAAGGATTTTTAAATTTCTTCTTGAATTCGGGTAACATTGTATCACACGAATGAAAATATTATTGAAATATTGTTGATTAAATATTGAAAATAGGTCACCCATTGATATATTTCTATTTAGATAACAATGCATGTAGTTCAACAAATGAAATATTAGGTTTAGATTTCCATTTAGTCACCCTTCGATAGTGATGAACATTCCTTATCACATAATGTTGTAAGGAAGTGAAATTGAACTAAACTTGTCTTGAGCTGAGTGTGTGAATCCGTTTCCTATGTTACACTTCGGTAACATCGATCACTTGACATACTCTACCTCCTGGCTCGTGTATGCAATGCATGTGATATGGTAAACGAAATATTTTGAACTTTAACAAGGGATAATTATGTATTGTTAAACAATCCGCTCTTGAGCGTGTCTTCCAGAACCACACTACCAGACACGCAGAGTCAATGCTCACATAATATAGTTACATCATGGAGCATGATATTTACCCTCGCTGAGTTTCAGCAATTGTTATTTCAATAGTGTCAGAATCGATCAAAAAGTGTTTGTACATTTTTTTTCATCGTCCCACTAATTGCTGTATACAGTGTGTAATATTCCTGCACGTTCTTTTACACGGTTATAAATTCATATACTCATTTTTTTTCGTTTTAGACTTTATTTAAATATCGGTCTAAAACGAGAAGTTACTATTGCTAATTCCTTAGTAGGAAATTTAAATGTGTTTTTATTGAATCTTACGCGATGACAATGTATTAAGAAACGCGATCTATACCTGACCAGCGTTTTGAACATGAAACATTTGTATCAAACCAAGAGTTAATGGAGCACGATTTCTATGGTGTGGATGAAGCCTAGCAATTCTAGATACTTCAGCATCCAACCCATTCGAAAATTCCCTATGCATACAGTTCTCTGGAGTAGTTGTGGTTCTCTTATTTGGGTCAGAGCTCTTCATCAACGGGACACAAAGAACGAAGTCAATATACGAGACACGGTCCACTCCCTCGCTTCGTCTATTTCCATTTCTGCCCCTCGTGCATAAACGCCTCTCAGACGATTGGCCAGAATCATGTTTCACGGCGTCGAAGACCATCTCCCGCACACATTCCGCGTGGCGTTATTGTCAAGAGTCCTTGGAGCGAATCCCTTGGCTGGAGCACAAACGCAACTTATTGGCGGCTCTTTCGCGACGACCCCCTGCCGCGGGGTGGTGGAGGAGGGTTGATGGGTTGAGGGTCGTAAAGCGATGAAGCGGGGAGGCACGTGAGAGCGCGAGGAAACAGTCGGTGCTCACAAAGGGTTGTGTTCGTGAAAGGACAGATCGAAGACGGGGTTTAACGAGGAAATCGGAGCAATGACCGCAATATAAGAACGAAGACGGCTTTCAGCTCTCAAATCAGATGGATTATGGGTTGAAGGGTCTGCTGTGGGAGGCAGATCATTAAGGGCAAAGGTTATTCGAAAGAGACCTAAAGAAACGCTTGACAGCAATAGGGGAGGTATTACTAAAGAGATATTGCTACGGCACATTCACAGAAATTGCTTCAGGGTTACGGGTAATAATGATGAAGGTTGAAAAATATTACCAGGGACCGAAAAGTAGGGCAATACTTCACGAAAGGGAATAGATAAACCGTTTGGTAGTTTTTTGGACCTAATACAATTCTGTCGTTGTAATAGACTAATTCTAATGTTGAATATAAATAATATTCTGGTCTAAAATGGACTAGAATTGGTATCAAACAAAATGTTACTGATTTAAGGAAACCTATTTACTGATGAAAATATGGAAATAATGGAAAATGACAAACACATATTTGATAGTTGTAAAACATAATAAGAGTATATTCCACGCATTTTTATGAAAGAATGTGATTAATTTTGAAGGAAAATATTATCCATGGTTTATATTGTCTGAAGAAGAAGAATAAAGATGAAAACATTTGGTTCTCTCAAAATACGTTATTCATAAAAAAAATCTTATGAAATATTAAAGTCGTACTAAATAGTGTACTTCAAATGTTTTCATTGTTATTTAGTTTTTTAATATGTATTCTATCGCAATTTAATGAAGTGTGAGATCATTCTGAAATGTTTGTGATATATCTAGCGTTATCCCTTGTAATCTTGCATAATGCTACTCTCTATTTGTGTGGTATGTAATTAGGTTCAGAGTCTTTCACGTTTAGAGTAATAAAAACACTTTCATTTAAGGGAATGTGTCAATATTTATAATATCTTCGACATGGCTAACTACCAACAATAAAGCTATATATCAAAACAGTAAAATTTAAGTATATAACAAAAGACCTAACACTATTAACATATCTATAGAATGTCATTGAATTTCTATAATAATTGAGATATAAAATTAACATACTCTCTAAACATCATTACATAAAAAACCTTGAACACAGCGTTACATGTATATACAACCTCTACACGTTGGCAACTGCCCGTAATATCAACTGTATCCCTTGAATTCATCAAAGTATACCTCATATTCAAAACTAAAGACGCCACATAGAAGGACGGCAATGCAGTGAAGCTTGTGAACTCATGTACTCTATATATGTCATAAAACATGTTATGTGAAGGAAAATGTGCGTAATTGATTTGTACCTTGTGTGGTTTTAGAGTATTTATAGTTTAACTGTTGGAATAGTAATGTAACATTTATTCAATAAAGGCGTTAAACTTATTATATAAGGTAATGTAATTTTAACAAATGTAACTTTTAATAAAAAAGATAATTTGGAAATAATTATGAAATATGGCAAATAACATAATATTATGGTTATATGGGTAAGAAAAATACTATAACTACTTTTATTGCTCAGTCGTACAATGAACGTGCTTTTGCCCGCTTAGCCTATTTCGAGGCAACCTCGGTTCTCAGTCCGACGTCTGTGACTCAGCCCACAATCCATAGTATATACATCGTATATATAACTGGAGCTAGTAATTAGACACAGTTGTCTGGATAAGTCTTTGATCCTAAAGGACCTGAAGACTAGGAAGAGGTTGTGAGGCAAAGCAGCGTGAATCAAGTAAGAGCGGCCCTCGCTCTGGGAGGGTTGGCGACGCTCCCAAATGGGATTTTCGTGTTCGTGTGGACTCATATGGTGAAGGCGACCGACCGCCGCTGCTCTTAAATGTGATCAGGAGACAATGGCTGGAAGCCGCCAATGCGACGTGGCGTGGTGCGGCGTGGCGTGCATTGCCACCGACCCTGCTGCAACCCGGAGACTGCTATGTACAACGCTTACTCACTTGCACATACATCATATTACGTATTTTTCTTTCTTTTCTCGGTTATTGACACAAATTTTTCTGAACATACTCAACCAGAAGCAGGGGTTCGATCCCCGGTGGGGTGGAAATTTTTCATCATTTCTCAACATCCAGACTGGACACATCTCCTCCTTGTAGAACCGAGGCCAAGAAATTACGGAGCTCAACCCTCCGCGAACCCCTTGGGCACCTTCATGGCCAGCTGTGGGACTGATTGGCATTGACTCAACCAGAAGTCACACCCGCCATAATCGGAGCTTGGCGATGACATGACACTCTACAACCTCTGCACTGGTGTCCCTGAACTCTACATAACAAATAAGAGGGATGATGGAACACATTAATAGGAACAAAAATTATTCAGGTACATATGTACGAAAATGACTCTCGAATGGATGAAATGCCACCAATATAGAGTATGAACCCAAGAAAATATGTGTGTAAAGCGCTTTATTAGGAGGAATGAGAAAAGGTATTGGTGGTCAATTGAGGGATGACTCTCCAGGGGACTCTAGTAAGTACGTGTTTGGCAAACATGGGGTCCCGAGCTGAGTCTGGCATTACTTCCATTTACTTGTGCCGGGCTCCTTACTTTCTCTTTCCTCACCTTCCTGGGTCACCTCTTGTTCTTTTCGATCCCGACGCTATTAGGGCTAGGGTATCTTTCATTTTCCTCATTTTTGGTAATGTTTTGATATATGTTTTGATATATTGTAATTCAGGAGGGTTTTTAGTGGGTATGGTTGAGTCATTCGGCGAGTCCCACACGCGGGGAGAGTCATGTTGGCTCTCCNGACGAGCCGTAAAGCCACAAAAAATGAGGGATGATGGCAAATTTTAACAAAGAATGATGAATTATGAGGCGTTATAGTTGGCTATGTTTTTATATTAAGGAAAATAGGTAACAGTATAACGACTTATAATTTATCATTTTAGATATTGAAAGTTCAACAACAAATTACTACAGATGTTCAAATGAAGACCCATTAGCAACGACACAGGGCTCGCACGGATGTCACGAGGATTCACGAGACTCCAAGTAGAGCACATTCTCGAATACATGCCAACTGTGTTCTTACTCTGTCTTGGTATCATTTTGTCTCCTTTGCCACATGTATATTAATAATTTTGGGTCTATTAGAGTGCTCTATCATCCCTCCAATTTTTTACGGGGACTTCTAGGACACTTGTGTAGAGCTTCTAAATGTGCGAGAGGAGGAAGTGGTGAGCAGACCTGGAGCAGTAAGTCATCAGTCGTCAGAAGTCTCAAATTTGAACTAACATTTCAGAAAGGATTACTCTGGCGATTTACAGTAAATAACGTAGAACTATACTATAAACGGACTTAGTCAACACGCCTCGCATATTCACAGATTTCAGTATGAAGTATGGATATAATGGTTCAACTGAGGTACCAAATCACCACTGAAGTAGTCTATACTGACCTCGAAGATACTGGTTGCATGATGTATATTATAATTTTAATTATTTCACTTGTTAATAAATATTATTTATTGTATTGCATTTATCTATGAATTTCATTCACCCAGAGGAAAAGTGTATCATAATTAGCTTCCACTGCATTTCTTTACCAATTCTTGCAACTTGGTATGGCAAGAAGAAATAATTGCAGTTTTTCAATTATTAATTTCATTTCTTATTTTTCCTCTGGTTAGTTTAAATCCATGGAGTCTGAACTTCCATCTAAACACAAGATTTATGAGAAGGAATTAGGGAGAATACATGTTGGTTTGCCAATAAATCGGTGGGAATCAAACACACTTATTCCCACAACGCAAACATGACGATACGTTTCATTGCATGTTTTACTGAAGGCTAGTTTCTTTCAATTGTTATTTGAGTAAAAAAATTACACCTGCACTTAAATATAAACAACAATTTTCTTAAAAGTAATGGTTTATTTAAACTCAACGCAAATCTGTTGTAAAGTAAAAAATTTGAAATCATATAACAAAATAACTAATGAAAAAGTTCTAAGAATATTTATTTTGTATACTAGAAACACATAACCTGTTTCTTCAGTTAATTGTTAATATTTAAGTAGCTGAGTTATGATGAGCAGACTTATATAAATTCACACTTTTCATTGAATGTAAAGAATGTGCAGTACAGCAAAACATACAATTCCTACAAATTGAAACATAATTATTATTTATAAAACCAATTAATTACTTTCAGATCTAAAAAAATTAATTTATAACGCAAAATACTTAGTTGTTAAATCAATAAATTGTGTGTTTATAGATGATTTATTTTTTATAATTGCAAATAAGTATTTTACGGGGTATAATGGTCCATTTCTCTGATCAGAAAGAAACATTTTCTAAATAGGTTGCAAACTTGATACAGGAAAATGTTATAAAAATGTGTTTCCAAACCTTGTATATCGTCTGAAGAATTAGTGTTTTCGAAATATTCTCCTTTGATAATAAACTCTGTTTCGAAAATAAATGTCAAGAATGATTTTGTTTGTTAATAACGTCCATATCATCTGCTACTGTGGCAACGTATGGGTAGAGGAAATTCAGTTCATGCAATTGATCAGATGTTGAAATTTGAAAGTGCATGATAATCGTACCGAGAGAAGATTACCGATATTTTTAGCGGGCAGCCTACGTACGTTTTGAAAAGATTTGATTTTTATGCTCCTCTTGCTTTCTCAAAAACGTAGTTAACAAAAATAAGGTCAAGTTGAATAAACTTCTCATGCATCAATATTTCTTAATAGCATTTTTCATACTTTTCCACGGAATTGTTATTCAGAAAAAAATACGTTCAACTGTAATTCGTTAAACCAGGAAAAACCTTTCTGCTTAAAAAATTGTTTATTAAAATTTCTGCTTAAAAAATTATATATATCCACCGCGTTTATTGAAAAGATTGAGAATACCATTGAATGACGAGAAACGATCTCTTTATTTCAATGACACGTTCTATGAAATTCATTCTGTCACTCCTCAATGTCACTGGGCAAATTGAATGACGGCTTCAATAGTTAATCGCCGGTGCAGTTTGGGCTTCTATCAGCCGTAATACCTTCAATGCGACGGAGAGACAATGGCTAGTCCATTCTCTAGGGACAGCTCATCACCATTCTGTAGCAGCTATGACCAACTTCTCCACATGGGCTTCTAATGCCGGAATGGCGATGTGTCACTACGTGAAGGTGCACAGTAGAGGAGAGAAGAGAATTCATTCAGAAGTTAGGTTTAATACTTTTCGCAATCTTAGGATTATAGGAATTATGTTTATTACAATTAATTATATTTTTAATTACTCCTCGACAATTTAGACGTATATTTAAATTTAACAACTGTATTTACATATTTTTCACAGCGTTTTCACACTCTTTTGTGCCATCTTCAGGTAATTACAATTTTCTGTGTGTACGTAGCAACATGCCCTAAATTTAAAAATACCCTTACATAGTTTAAAATTTTCTTACAAAAAATAAGAAATAATATACATTACAAAATGTGTATTCGACTGCATTTTGTACGTTTATTTTTTCTTGTCTTCTGTTGCTGATTACAAATTATACGAATTCAGATTTATTTTAATATTTATGATTTATAAACAATATATTTCGAAGAATCTATAGTTAGATAATACTACTTACTTGTGAATTTTTTTGCGTTTAATTAAATAAAAAATTGTTGCGATTCTGTTGATTATTATAATACACAGTTAGCATTTTTTGTTATCTAAGGAGTGTGATGAAACATTAAATCCCCCTCTGCCCCCTGTTAATCGGAATTGATGGTCCCTTGTCAACTTCCGGATAGTAAATTAGTATTGTTCTCCAAGTGATCATTCGCGGTTTGTAACTTTTTTTGACAATAAATTTATTTATTTATAAATATTATGAATGTGTATTTTTAAATTTAGGTCATATTGCTATGTTCTTGTAAAAAAATTTAATCACCTGACTATAATCCTTAAATGTTTGAGTTAAAATTGAAAATTCAATGTTCGTATATTTAAACAGAGTAATGTATTTAAAAGGAAAGTTACTGGGTATATTCCATCCAGTAGTCCTTCAAATGCTTCACAAACGAAAAATGATCTCAAATTACGAGGACAGATTGTTTCACCATACCGCATTCATTTCGTGGTCCAATTTTGTATTTCAAACTTCACGAGCAAAAGAATGAGGAATGGGAAAGAAATACAATTACGCTTGAGAAAATATAAAGCATACGAATGAGAATTTCATAAAGAGAACTTGAATAGTTTCCACTCACAAAGAAAAGAATTCCCATCACCTCTGCTTATTTAAATGCGGAATAAATTATTGTGTATGATGTTATGATGACTGACTGTGTATGATATTTTAATTTTTTTGTAAAAATTCTTAATATTCATTCATATTCTAAAAGAAGTGAACCAGTTTGTAACCGTGGATTTCAAGATATTCATTTCAATAATATATTTTCTTTCGTTTAGAAATGCGATGTATGCCTGGATGTCATGGCAGAGGATGAAAAGCTACGACGGTAAATATTATCGTTATTTCGAATGTGACGATAAAGAGAGGATTGCTTTGAAAATTATTCCGTTTAGGCCCATTTCTTAAATTCACACCATATATATAACATGTTCAAGTAAGGTCATATAATACATTTAACTTCAAAAGATGTAATAAGTGAACCTAAATAGTATAATTGTTGAATACAGTGTCAGTATCAGTGATACAGTGGCTCTATCTATGTGCTCAGTAGGTTTTCATGTCATGTATCGTTTATATTAAATCTAGGATTAGAAGTAAGATTAAAACACCTGAACATATATCAATATTTTATGTGTTTGAGTAGTTGTTCATTATTTACTCTTGATCTTGTGAATAATTCCTTAAATTTAAGTTTTTATTTTGTAATTTTCAGTATATTGCTCAATTATGACAGTCACTAAAGCAAGTCATTGTTTAAGACGGAACATCTTATAGAATAAGGGAGACAACTGTTAAGTCGATCAGACACTATCCTCTATTTATTGTTGTCCACTTCTGATTGTTGTGGCAAATGTGCGTACCGCCCCAAGCAATGGTTTATCCTCGGGATGTAATTTTTATTAATCCAAGAAATATGTAAAATAAGATAGTTTAAGATAGAATTTTTGCTGAAATAAAAACTTGTAATTATTATATTTGTGGTCTAAAAAATGGTTTAAGAAACAAATTCATTCATTGAATTATAACAACTAGATAAAGTTTTTAAACGATATAAGGATAGAATATGGGAATGAATGTTATTAAAATTTCAAGATTTTGATGAATTTTACATTTTTTATATCCTGTTATTGTTTGCGTTATTTATTATTGTGTTGTTGCGTCAATTTGTTCAACTTTTGTTACACACGAAGAAGACTCGCAACACGGTTGAAACGTTGCGTTCCATTATAAGTTCACAAAGAACGGTGCGTGGAGTTGGTGATCGAGAAATGAGAGGACATTTTTTATTATTTTGAAAAAATCTTCCGTGAAATCTATCAAACTCCAGTGAAGAAAATAAGTTTGATGGTTAATGTGTAATTTCGTGTTGACGATGTGACCTCTCGCCCCTCAGGTCAAGCAACACCTTCTTGTCGTGCAGCGGCTGCCTGACGCGTCGCCCGCCCGCCGCCGCCGCCCGCCGCCGCCCTGCCCCGTTTCGTAGAGAGAGGAAATGGCCACATGTGAGTTTGACAGCTGCTGGAAGTGGTGACTCGCGCTTTTGGCTGTTCACGACGAGCTTATGGGCCTCTCTCGCTCGCTGCCGCTGCTACGAAGGCCAGTGACGACAGAAGGGATTGGCTTCAAGGGAAAATGTGGAGAAGGGGAAGAAAAAAGAGAATTTGAAGAGGACGGTGACTTGGTTGACAAGAGATAAAAACAGAATGCTGAGCGGGAAAAGGAGAAGAATGTTGTACTACGAGGAGGGGGAATATTTCGGGATTAAATGCTCCCAAGAAATGTACAATATTTTTGAATGACACTAAAAATTTGATCTTAGTAAATGGCAGGACAATGTGAAATATGGCATTGGAGAATTAGGAGCACAGAGATGGAGAATAAAGACTCATGGCGGAGAAGAATGGGAATCTGTTATTATTTAAACTAAGGCAAAACTTGATCTATAATTATTTTCTTTTCCTTGCCAACTTACATAACTGTAATTTACAGCTCTGAGAAAGGTTAAAAGTGGGATAATGATATTGTCAGTACCAAGTTTGATGGACATTTCTTTAGAAAATGTTCTGTGAACTAAGGACTCTGCTACGTCATGAGAGAGCACGTCATCTCTTTCGTCGTTCGAGTGAAATTTCGATTGATTCGGGGTATACATTATATTGAATTTGTTTTTGTGACAAATATAGTGTGCCATTGTTTCGGTGGATATTAATAGAATGGCAAAGGTTGCTTTGGTTGGAGTAGGCAGCACACCTAGTAAATATGCTGTTTACCAACGTTGACTTCTTTGATTGAGAAGGAAGTAATACTCTGTGACGTACGATAAGCATTTCTGAAAGAATATTAGAGACTGTCTTAAGTTTCAGAACCTACTGAACAGAAATGATAGAAAATCTTTTAGACCTTCTGTATAATTTTGAGTTTTAAGTCGGTATTTGTAACGGAGTAAATGATATTGTAAAGGAAATAATCACAAGCACGCCTGAATTACGTGAGTTCAAACCAACATATTTCGACGCAACGATGCAGAATATTATCCCATAAAATTGTCATAAAGAAAATGAATGTGAAGTGAATAAAAAACATAACAGAGTAAAGATATTTGTAGTAACTGAATAAACGAGACTGGGGGATGATGATTTTGAAGAAAAAGCAAACTCTCCGAGAAAGAAAGAGACGTCACTACAGGAAAGTGTAGGAGGTCATGAAGATGGGGATTTGTAAGTGCGTGAAAGTCGTAGGCTTCGGAGTGTTGGTTGTAAAAAAAGTTACGAGAGGTGAAGTGTGTTATGAGAGAAACTGAGTAGAGGCTGTGGACATCATTTCAAGTGTACGAGACATCAACCGAGTATCTTTTGGAGAAAATATTTCTGCTGTGGATGATTTATGTACTTACGATAAAGAGCCAAGAAGCAATTGATGCTGTAAATCGGGTGTCTCCATACTACGACCCGTGGGCCAGATCGGGCTCGCTAACTGGTTTGTTCATCCCGCGGCTGGACGATCTCATGTTCAAGGTAACTTATTCTGTTGACAGAGTATCAATATTTGACCAACAGTGGACCGATATTGTTTATCGAAAGAAATCTCACACATCACACATGTTCACAAGAAAGTACAAAAAAATACGCTTTAAATATCTGGTAAATGATGTTTCTTTGAAACATTTGAAGTCTTAAACTCCATTTGGCAGGATCCATATAGAATGGTATGATTTTTATTAGAGTTATATGAACGTTATCGATCGTTTACTAATGTGCGAACATTTCAACAGGAGAATGACAGAAACTCCAATAAAAATGATCAAAACACATTCAAATTATCGTACAGGGCAAAATAGTATATTGCTGGAAGGAATGTGCTCCTAATCGACAATGGTTGGTGATTAATTATATTTTAATGATGCTTGTTAGCGAGGTTTGGTTTGCGAAACAAGAACATAACAATGTGTTAACTAGAGTTAATGTCTAAGGAGAAAAAAATAAGTTTAAATATATTATGAGCTACTTTATAAAATGATGAAACAAGATCCATTACGATCTTTCTGAAAACACCCATAAAATAGAATAATCTACGAAATAGACATAACAATTCTCACGAACGCTCATGTATAGCATGGAAAAATTTATGATGCATTTCATGTATATCTAAACTCAGCACGACCAATCGCATGTTCCATGAAACAGATTATAGAATGGCGAAACACGAGAAACGTATGTATAGCAAATCTAAAGCAAATAGAGTAAACACTGCACGTTCTATAGTACCGATAAAAATATATATCTTAACATTCTTTTTTTCTTCATTCTGTAGTATTCGTTGAGAAGGAAATTATGGATCGTATATTTTATCTATGGCTTTTTTTTTGTTTAAATGTGATCAGAGTATGCCAAATCATCGCTGTTTATGTGAAAACGGAAATTTAGCGCTATCAAGAAGAAAGTTATAGTAAAAATTAAAACTTTAAAATCATATTCACGAGGAAATTTTTACTTTTCAATCGTTGTGGAAGTCCACACTGATTCATGAACAATTGTTATAGAAAGAAAACAATTATACCATGTCTAATTAGCGAATCTACATAAATAAGAATTTAATGCTGTTCGCGGGTAGCGCATCACTTGAGAACGACTGGACGGATTTTATCAAAGAAAAAAAACGTTCTAAATAGTCAGAATAAGGTTTTAGGGGAAGAAAAGTTGCCTGGAAAATTGAAAAATTCGGGGAAAACTGAAAGTGCTTTTTCTATGAGATTTTCGTATTAACTCAAGACCAAAACTCACGATTTGAACGATAGATATGCGTAATTCTTTTGTTGTTTTGTTCCTTATGGTCCTCGAAACGTTTTCAGGAAAATTACCAAGGAAAGTCAAAAATTCGGACAAACTGCAAAAATTTCAATTTTTGTATGCACTCTCGATCATATTTGACGATAGGAACGACATATTTGGTTGATTATTTTTTGTTTTGTTTTTGCAGTTCTTCAGTTGTGTGTAAAATTGCCCATTGGCGTACTTCTGAATGTACTCCTCCTCAAATTGAATATCCATAACCACAATCGTTAATGGATACAATGATCATTTTGAGCTCATATCCTTTGTATTCGTAGTGGTGATATTTAAATAAAATCATGAGCGAAAAGAGTGTCATATTCTGATAAAATGAAAAGTACATTTATAATAAGCTAGCTAATTTAAAAAACTATCAAATAATTCGATTCAATCTAATTCTTCTTCAATATTTTCTCGAATCATAAGTATTGTTCTTTTTGTTTTCTCGGTGACGAAGGTTTTACTCCACGTGAAAATGTAAATTACTTTTTTATATCATAGTAATTCACTATTTTTGTACAATATTGTCAGTTATGCGTATCTCTGCAACCTTGGTGAATATATTGAGTGAATCGGGAATTGAAAAAAACCCAACAGGAAATGGAGGTTACCTGGACAAATTCATATTTGATCATAAGTAGTTCTTTTTACAATGACACACCAACAACATATTTTATTGCTTCAGATACAATTATTGAAGGTGTTTGTTTTATTTCAAAAACTGTGCTCCATTTTTGAACCAGTTCAAGGTACTTCGAGATTTCATGGAAACTCACAAAGTGAGAAATGTCTGACCTAAAATAAATTAACGACGAATGAATTGTACTTCAATCCATTAGATGACATTTCGAAAAATCTCTCGCCAATGTTGATTCCTTATCATCACTGTGGGAACACAGAAAAGTGAAACAACACTCTCACTGCTTTTAGTTTTATTTTCAACGCGCTTTCCTATGAATTTAATTCTTAAATGTTATCTCAGACAAGGACAAAGCCAAGGTGAGTGGGATTTAGATCATCCATCCCTCTCCCCTTCCCAATGTTTTATTTTTCTGATTAATATGTAAGGGATCGAGGTGGGGTCCGAGCCCCGAACTTTCCATTAAAAATTGTGCTGAAAAATAAAACATTGGCGTGAATTAAGCTATATAAAGGATTGATGGACTCATACGTGTATCAATAATTGACTTGGCGATGAGTTTATATGTATAATAGGATTTTCAATAAAAGTGAGATACGAGACTTTCTAGGAGATTATTTCATATATACCTCATACTCCCTATTTAGTAAAACCCTGGATATGTCCTCTCAAGTACAGAGATAGTCGGGTTACACGTGATTTCATTTGAAAAGAGACGTAACTTTCCTGATAAATTATTTCTTCAGTTAAATTTTTTGAATTCTGCAAAAATATCCTTGTTCTTAGTTCTGTTTGTAAGTGTGCTACAGAACACATACTGCGTAGTTTTCATTCGTGTGGAGGGCAACAGGTCGTGAGATAGAAATTGAAGGTAGCGTTCCCAAAGGGAGTGGCAGGATACATTTCTCCGGATTCGGCAACATATTAGCTTTACGTCCAATTCGTTGAAGACCGCATAAATCTCATGTGTATGATATAAAACCCACAGGGGCCTAATACCCACAGGCGCCACAGACCAATGGTCAAATAAACCATTGCAGAGGTCAATGGTATATGAAACAAATATTATTTACACACGTATTCCAGTACGTTTCTTTTGTAAGGCTTTAGGGCTCGTCAACGTCAAGGTCTTTAGAGCCCTTTCTGGTGGGGAAAAAAATGCAGTTTCGCACCATAGAGAAGAGCCGTAGTGACTCCTCCCCGTGTGTGGGACTCGCCGAATATCTCGAATATGCCCACTAAAAACCCTCCTGAATTCAACAAATATCTAAATACAAAGATGAAATAAAAGAAAAGAAAACAGTTGCCCAATACATTATATCATTAAAAAATTCTAAAGATTATATTTCCTAATTACAGAAACGAAAGATGAAAGGAAAGAAGACAGGAAAGTGGAAAAAGGAATGAAAATTAAAACCCTCGTGAAAATTAAAAATAAAGAGCTTGTGGGAGGAACCCCGATCAACTCATAAAATTCAATAGTTTATTAACATTAACCATTTCATTTCCGAGAATTGTTGGTAAATCTGCAGCAGGCATGCACAATCTGACTCGGAGAAAGTATGTACAAAGACGTTCTTTTTTTCTCTGCGACTTCTTGGATGTTGTTGTGTTTGTTTTTGAAAAATCGTTTAGTTTTCATTGGTTTAACCTTGGAACTCTGCTTTGTCTTTGTCTGTTGCTGAGTACTTGCTGAGGCATGTGTCACACTGCTATATGTTTTCAGTGAAGTAGATGGACAGGTTGTGAATTGAGTTTTTGGCTTAACGGAAACAGTTTGATCTTCTTTCTTCCCGCATTTGCACTGCCATGTGCACGACGTTGTCGTAGACACTTTGTCGTAGAAATTGGCGAGGACGGATGCGTTCTTCTTTACTACAGGAGTAACTTGTAGAAAATACAGGGTGTAATACCCTGTATTTCTTACGCGATTCACCGAACGGGATCTTCTCCGTAGTCATGATCTTTTGCACTCTTTTCTTCCAGAAAGGCGACGCACTCCCTGCTACCTGTGCAGTTATTGCACTTTGCAGGCCCCGGGCAGGAAGCGCTTAGTTCGAGTGCCTCCTTCCCGCACTTCCCGCATGTATCCCGACTCGTACAGGATGCCGTTTTATGTCCAAATCTCTGGCATTTGAAACACCGCTGAGGATTTGGAATGAAGGGACGCACCGGCAGGTTAAGCCATCCAGCTTTTAGATCTTTCGGAAACTGAGGACAGTCAAATATCATGAAAGAACTGGTCTTCTGCAGAACACCATTAACCTTCCTCATTATTTGACTGACCTCAACCACGAGGACAGCCTCCTATTCGGCAACAATTTCGTCAGTTGACATATCCACAATGTCCCTGCAACTTACGACTCTCTTCCTGCGATTAAACGCTGTATGGAGCTCGCACTTCACAGGGAACTCTCCCAAAAAAAAAAAAAATTCAAAAGTGCCAANTCCAACAGCATGAACCCATTACGGAGCCTCTTGATTGACTTGAGCCTTTCCAACTAATTCCTGTAACCCTTTGTAAATATAGAACGGGGACACTTTTTCAAGTGTCCCTTCTATACGCGACATTACGACGAAAACATTCTCGTGAGAAATGTTCTGTTCCTTATCAGTTTTTTTTTGAAGAGGGAGGGCTGTAAACCCTCGACCGCTTCGAAGACGTTTGGATGTGTGTCTCCCCTTGCTGTTCACCCGCTCCGCATAGTGACGTGTTATTTTCCATGCGTGTGGTTCATTTCATCCCCGTGTTCCCCACACACCACGGAGTCGAACAAGGGGACACCCCACTGGGGTGCCAGGGTTTACACGGGGATATTGCAAGGGCACGCAGGGTTCTTTAAGCAGGGTAGCTCAAACGCCAAGGACCCCATGCGCTCCCCCCCACCCTGGAGTTCAGTCGAAGACCTAGTCCGAGCCGATTGGTGGGGGGTGGGTGGGTTAGTCCCCGGTTGCCCGTCTAGAAGAGGCCGAGGCCAAAGCAAGGGTATTTGGTTTACGCATACTTCTAGGTATACATGGTTCCTCAACTCGCTAGGATACCCATTCCCTCCGACACGACTCGCGATGCACGGCAAACACGTGGTTGAGCTTTCAGCGCACATAGAAGGTCAGTAAAGAAGATAAAAGCGATGAAAGTGAAAAAGTAATTATGAGAGAAGAAAAGTAAAAGGACAAAATATTTGAGAGTCTTCTCTGTATCCCACCATCAGGACGTGGAACGACTCACTTCGACGGTTTTCAAGTAAGTGTGGATTAAATAAGGAATGGTGTGAACAATAAGATCCAATTATGTATAAACCTAGTGAAGTACCTGTGACTTCGCTCGCACCTTTCGTGAATTTTTTTTTTAATGGATCTCCTTTAGCTCTCATTGATAACTATTTTGTCATTAATGTTGTTTTGTTAGTGTTCGTATATACTGTTCCTGGGGAAGCTCTCCTTTGACTAATATTATAATGAGGAAGAGTTTGCTATGCGAAACCACCCAATCTTTGATATATTATTTATCATCGAAGAATATGACATGATGTATTCCCCTTAACATGATGTATAGTGTATTTCAGAGCTCCAAGACATTTGTAGAAACCTCTCGTTTTAGTATGTGCCACGACTACTTTTTCTTTTTTTTGTGGGATTGTTCCCTTGGGGTGAATAAAAACTATTTTAGGAATAAACTTTTTTTTGTTTTTTGAAATGAGGTAACATTTATTATAGTGTACAGTGTCTTCACATCAGTTTCACTCAATATCATACAGTTTGATTAATATCCATGAATGGATACACGTTTGCTTCGCGGATAAACATGCTAACAAGCACTCATTTTTTGTAACATGCGGTTGCAATGAACTAACTAAATCTACATTGACACAATATAAACCAATTGAGTCTTGTTCATTAGTTGTCCAATTCGGTTGTTGTGTTCATTACCTTGATAATTACGACAAACAAGAAGAAATACATTATACATTTTATGGTAAATCTTGCTTTAGTATTACAAGGTTCGTCACCTGGTCAGAATCTCGAGATCGAGCTCGTATGACCGCTACAGGAAGTGTTCCTCTTTATCACTTTATGGATTTTCGCCTCCGACTTAACTCAGCCAGAAGTTACGAGCGCTCTGGTCATTTCGTTTAATCGCCACATCACTTGCGAGGGGAGTCGAGTTGTTCTCGTCTCCATCCTAGGAGAACACGATCTCCTTCTCTAGCTCTAGGGAACATGTTCTCCAATATGCGATGATTTCTTAGGAGTACCAAAACTTAATGAATAGAGATTTCGAATAACATAGAAAACCATTCTGCTTCAGATAATTGGATTTTACATCAGGGTTAGATTTCCTACAGGACAGTGGGAAAAAACGGGAGAAAATGGAAGAAATGAAAAATAAACTGCAAGAAACGAAACAAAACAGATCCTCAACACTGAAATATATTAACTGACTAAAAGAATTGAACCGGAAGCATAAACTCTAAAGGCATAATTATATATAATTTTTTATATAAATATATATAAAGTATTGAAGTTTGTCACTTATTTACGTCAATATTGTAGAATATTTATTCGCTTAACGACGTTTCTACTATCTTTATTTTACTTTTGGTACAAAGTTTCAACCTCTATTTGGCTCTTCATCTGGAAAAATTGATTTTTGAAAAATTGTAATTTGTAATAAAGTTTCGCAGGTATTAACAGAAGATGGTTTTTACATATTTATCTATGAAGGGATGTATTTTTCTACCATTTCTTAAAAATACTATTTTTCAACTTTTTAACATTTAAATATGCATAATTAAATAAATAGTGGATGTAAATTAAACGTGCTAATGACGAAGCATCTGGAAATCATTCTGAAAACTTAATACATGATATTTTTGTCTCACAATCTTATTAAAATTTACAGCAATATACACAGTATTTGAACTTTAGAAGTGCATTATAAAGATTAGTAATATTATCAAATTTATTATGACAATGCAGTTAAATTTGTTAAAATTTGAAATAGTACACTAAGATGAAGTTAAAATTGTTAAAACTGGAAATGTTGTCAATTAAATAAAGTAATTTTTAAGGTAATTAAACGATTTGAACTGAAAAATACAAAAATTATAAAAGATTTAGTTGTATGCAGATGTATGAAATACATATTGATAGAGAATTCGTACCATTCGCGTTGAATCACTTTGTTATTGTATGTACGACGGAGGGGAAAATTCTTTGGTACAGATGCACCAAACATCAAAATATTTTTACTAAATAGTATTCTATGTCCCAAGAAGAAGAAGAAGAATCTTACTAGGTAAAGTCTGGAATTCTGAAAGAGAACAAATAATACTTTGTTCTCTTTCAATCCAACATTTGGGATACTAAATATTCCAGGTTACGTACGGAGACATGGTACTTAGATTAGTAGGCTCAGTTCTGCACAAAAATAACACGTCCAGTGTCTTTCCAAATTTCGTCAGCACCAGATCCAGATACTATATCCCTATACTTTTCCTTTTTCCGAAGAAGACAGGACTCTCAATTCCATCTGTCAGTTTTGGGAGATCGTGAAAGAACTAAAGTATAACATTATATTATTACGATCCCCATTTATGATAAATATGACAGTTAACACAACAATTGATGCGAAACGTTGCCTTGCAAATGACATCTCGTTTAAAATGTCAGACAAGATATCAACATTCTTAACTATTGAACGAGCAGAAGGATACTCATTGTGCTTGTGTATTCAATACATTTTGTAGGTATGTAGACGTAACCCTTTGAGTACGACATTTATAATTGTTGTTTTTATTTCAATTCAAGACTTCGTCGAGCAGTTGATTGATTTGGTTTCGTAACAGATGACAAACATTTTGTTCTCCTGGCGAATACTTTGATCCGTGCTTCCTCTTCCATGATGTTGTTTAATTCATCATTTTGTGCTCCGGTAACCTTTGCTCTTCATTCATTTTTGAAGGCGCATGCCAACATCACAAATTCACTATCAGTCTTCCATCCATATGCTGTCAATTATCAGTACTACACTATAATTTAGTTCACCTGTTACGATTACTTATTTATTTATAACAGTTTATTTATTTGTACGTTCTACGTGTAGCCCAATTCTGACCCAGGTTTTACTCTGGTTTCCTTTCGAATAAGGTGAAATTTTAAATAGGAGGGAACGTCATTACTACTTTTCTTATTATTTATCTCAAATGTATGGTGCAATTAGTAGCTACGATTAATTCAGGAAACGATAATCGATAACAGCACGTATTATTTAAAATAATTACTTTCCCCCAAATTTGCAACATTTTTGACATTAAAATTTATTTATTTACACGACCTGAGTACTATTCTATACTGCACTATACCACAGTCATAAAAGTATTCTTCAATCTGAATTTTTGCTGTTTTGTACCAATAGCTTTGTATTTCTGTTGGTGTATATTGGCACAACTGAGATAAAAAAAAGGGAAATAAGGAGGAGGAAGAGGACGGACGGTTCGGTTTTGAACGCTCAAGTAGCGAGTCGGTCTGTGAACGCTGAAGAATAAAGTTATTGTACATTATTTTCTTTTGTAATTTTTGGTTATTGTAAAATTAGAGTGACCGATAAATCAATAGAGTCACAATATTGATTTTTTCAAAAATTTGGACAACCTTTCTCAATGACCTAAAACATCCGACTCGACTCCAATTCGGTATGGAATAAATGTTTTTAAATAAAGAGGATAGAGTGAGAATAAACGCAATTGCATTCCTCCATTCTTTTGGGAAATCTCTCCTCGGATTGTGACATGATGAAGAATAGAACACAATCTGGCAACATAGCCGAGTGTCAGTTTGAGCCACTTGACTGCACGGCGACTGTGTGATTCGATACGCAGCATACGACCTGGGCAAACACGACGGACTCCGACTCCTGTCCTCCACCTCCACCTCCTCCTCCTCCAGCACCACTTCCACCTCCTCCGACTCCCACTCGCCCCATAAACAGCTGCTGATCGATAGTGTGCCCGGCGATTTTTCTCCTCGCTGACACCGAATCCGACGCCTTCAATGGACAGCTCTTGTACGAGCAACTTTGAATTTTTACTCTCTTTGCTTTCGTTTCACGAGCGCTTCCTTTTACTTTGTTCATTTCGTCTCAAATTATTCATTTTAGGAACGCTAGAACACTTCAGCACATTTTTTCTAAAAAAAAAGTATAATTTTTTTTGTTTATATATCTCCTTTTTTCTGCCCGTATTTAACTACAGAACCAAAATGCCATTTATCTTCTGTTCTCTTTATTTACGAGGAAGAGCAAGGAAAATCAGTTACCAAGTAAACGTTCAGGAATTTCAAATGCAATGTAAGTAAACCCTCCTACACTGTGGTGAAATATGACCTTACAAAACTCCGGAAAATGTGGAACATGTTGGCGATCACTGATCAGTCTAACTTTCAAGTTCGCGAAGGCATTGCGAAGAGAAGAACTTTGTGCCATTTTATCGAATGGTGTAGGAGTTAGAGGTTTATTGAGTGCCCACATCTGATTCGTGACTCTAAATCTACCTTAGCTGAAGATGCGCCCTTAAAAGACGAATAAATAGTTAAAAACGTACGACCTTTTATTGACGAATAATATTTTTATTTTTCGTTAAGAACTTACTACGTTTCGACGTGGATTTACGCCGTCGGCACGAGATCAAGTAAGAGCAAATTATAATAGTAAACATAACAGGACGATTGAACATGATGTAAACATGAATATGGCGGGTGTGGGGTCACTCTGCACTTGGAGACCGGGTGAAGCGGAGCGCTCGGATGGAGTTAGTGCCCAACTCCAGGCACTGCTTAAGCCATTGTCAACATTAAGATTGTTGGCAATCTCTATGGCTTCTTTGATCCGTCTGGGCCACCGACGATCCTCCTTAATAATTATCGGAGTTTCATCAAAGTTAAAGTCATGCCCCGCCTCTATCGCATGGAGGACTATGGCTGACTATGTCTAATGCGTTCTCTCATTCTCTCTTCCACAGTTCGTCCGGTTTCCCCTATGTATTCGCGACCGCATTTTCAGGGTATGAAGTAAATGCCGGCCGACGCCAGGGGGGGTGGTAGCTTGTCTTTAGCTTTAACAAGAGATTTGCCTAACTTTTCAGGGGCGTTGTAGATAGGTCTTATGTCATGTCTCTTGAGAATTTTACCAACCTTGTCAGTTACTCCTTCCACATATGGGAGTAAGGCGGTTTTAGAAAACTCGCGGTTTTCTTTATCTTCCGAACGAACGTTATGATGCAATTTGAGAGACTTGTTTATGACCTTGTTGTTGTAGCCATTATTGCAGAAAGTATCACGCAGGAGTTCCATTTCTTGGTCTAAGCTCTCTTTGTCTCACACTTTTTTGGCTCGGGTGTCTAATGTTTTTAACACACTACGTTTGATAGCTGGATGGTGGTGCGACTCTGCATTCAAATAACGGTTGGTATGTGTTGCTTTGCTGTAAACGCTATGCGCAAGGGAGCCGTCATTCTTCTTTTTTACGAGAACATCTAAAAACGGCAACTGACCATTGGATTCAATTTCCATAGTGAATTTGATGTTTGTATGAGCCTGGTTGATGAAATCCAAAAATCTGTTGAGATTTTCTCGTCCATGTTGCCATATGACGAAGGTGTCATCCACGTATCGCAACCAAACTCTAGGTTTTAATAAAGAATTTTCTATAACCTCATTTTCAAACGCTCCCATAAAGATGTTTGCAATGACAGGAGAAAGGGGTGAACCCATGGCCGCTCCTTCTACTTGGGAGTATAATTTACCATCAAAGTGGAAAACAGTGGAGTTAAGACAAAATTCAGTCAGTTTAGCCCACTCCAACGGTAAGCCTCGCTGTCCAAGCTGTTGTTCTATGACGTTTAGTGTTTCGCGGACCGGAACCTTCGTGAAAAGTGAGACAACATCGAAGCTCACCATGAGTTCCTCGTCGCCTAAAGTTATCTCACTTAAAACGTCTACAAGGTGTTCTGAAGTTTTGATAGTTGACGAGATAGTATCAGTCAGTGGTAAAAGTTTTTTTGCTAGAAAACGGGCGAGAGGTTGAGTTGGTGCGTTGATGGCACTCACTATAGGTCTCAGGGTGACACCAAATTTGTGCACCTTGGGGAGGCCGTACATTCTAGGCATGACTTTGTTATATCTTTTTAAGGATGGTTTAGTCTCATTGGGTATGGATGAAGCATTGCTGATAAGTGCATTGACTTCAGTCCTCAACTTTCTGAGAGGGTTTGTACTTATTGGAGAGTATGTCCCGTCGCTCAGGAGTTCTTCCACCTTGTTGATATATTCCCATCTCTTCATAACTACTGTGGCGTTACCTTTATCCGCTGGCAATATCACTACATCCTCTCTTTCCTTAAGAGATCTTAACGCACTTCTGTCTTCTTTACTGATGTTACTTTTCGGTGGTTTGGCTCGAGATATCATCCTTGACGTTTCTCTCCTGATCTCTTCCCCGATGTTGGGAGAAATACCTACCAATGCACTTTCGACACCTGAAGTAATATCGCCAATGGGTGTGTGTTTTAGCGTAACGGCGAAGTTTAATCCTTTCTCAAGTAAGGACAAAGTTCCTTCCTCAAGAGGTTCACTTGAAAGATTAATAACATTATTTGCAGGTTTAGGAAAAGGCTTAGAATTTTTCCGATTCTGTGATAGTTTTTCGAATTTTCTTATTTGCTGAGATCTCGTTTTCTCAGCGGACCACATGGCCTGACTGGCGGAGACAGAATCCACCGTATTCCAATCATCATAATTGAGTGATGCCGCTAGATATAAATCCGGTATAAATCCGTTTCAAGGCAGGCAAGACATCTCCTCATATAACGGATTCGTTCCCTCAACAGGGCTTGAGCCGAACGTTTGAGTATACGGCGAGCCGCAGGAGTTGCTAAATAGTGTTTAATTTTCACACAGCCGCGACCCCACACCCGTCCCACCCGGTTCCGCTCCGCCCCGCGCTGATTGGCCGCCGCGGCCGGCCATTCATGGCGTAGCCAATCATGGCGCAGCCGCTCAACCCTAACCCAATCTATATAACCGACGCGTAACACGTTCGACCTCGCAGAGCACGACAGCGACTTAGGTCTGTAAGACTCTGACATTACCCTGAAGAAGGCCACAGCACGATGGCCGAAACGTTGGTAGTTACATCTACTAAGACGCGGTTTGTCCCGGACAAACAAGCATGTAGTAATTACATTATTCAAGTCAGTAAAGTCACATTATGTATTTGGGTTAACTGACACCCTGCGCAAATGTTTACGTTAGAACTCCCCAGGCTCCCGCTTAAGGGTTGATGTTTCGAAAATGAACTTGCAGGTAACTAATAACAGGTACGCCTGGACTGGACGGACACCTTTTGCGTACAGGTGAGCAATGCGCCTGCGCGGTGCGTCAGAGATGAAGCTCCCGCCTTGGAGATATATTAATATATCTTCAGTAACCGTTCTTCTCTGGACGAAGGACGTGGCCTTTTAAGAATGGCTCCCGCGCGTAATAGCAAATCATAATTCAAACGTTTGCTGCCAGAGAGCGCCAATGATCGGAAGCGAAAATTACAGGGTCAACAGTAGTTCAAAATTACGGCGTGACAACGCCACTGTCTGTGGATGGTCGAGTGCGGAGTACGACTTGCAATTGTTTATGTCATGGCTGCGATCTGTCTCGAAACGTTTTCGTTTCAGTTGTCTGATTTTACATTTTAGTCTGCTGTCGTATGAGAAGCCGACCTTTTAAGAAGGAAATAAGTATTGTATAAAATATCATTGTTTTATGCTTTTAATTTCATATTGAATCATCTATTTGTTCATTCGCATTCTTTAAACTGTGAAGTATTTGATAATTGAACATTATTGGCAAGGCAAATTAATTTTCTCGACAATGAAAGCCTGCTTTTTATAAGCGCCAATGATATTAATTCTCTTTTTTCAACAATAGGTGTATATACTTTTTTTGGAGTAATCTTCTTCTACTCATTCTTGTAAAAAACATCGTTTCAGACCAGCTTCAGACTCCACCAGGCGACACGCGGTATCCAGAGCTGAATATTCAAGTTCTTTTCTGTGTGTTATTTGTGAACAGTTGATGTTGCAAGTGGACAGAGTCAGGAAATCAGTCAAGCAGTTAATGCATCTAGAATCATTTAGGGAAGGAACTTTAGATAAATTTATGGCCCAAATACGACCTTTCATCTTCAAAGAAGTGTTTTTTTTTGTATTTATCGTATATCAATTACATCATCCAATAATTTTCCAGCGTAGACCATACATGTTCACAGTTTCATGACATCTTTGAAAACTGATATTTAATACACTAGCATTAAAAAAATTACACAATTTTTCTCAAATTAATTCTTTTCAACATCATTCAACGTCTCAAGCAATTGATGTTTCGATGCCAGCCACCATCCAAAAATCCATTCAGTATTTGTAGGAACATTCTCTTATCACAACGAAACATAGGTTAAATAGCTTAAGAAAGGATAGTTCACGTATAAAAAATTGTGTTGATTTTGTAAGAATATTGTATGGATTTCAAAACTTGCAACTTCCCACTTAATTCAGACTTCCCTACTCTGGCATCACTAACTAATACACCAACGAAGTTGTCTCGACCTGTAACTTCTACATTCCCAGAATTATTTCGTTTTTCTATCTATTAAAAAGAAAGAAGAACAAACGAGCAAAGACTTTAAATCCTCTACGTCATAAAGACAAACCCGCTCCAGCACGCGTGTGCTCGCCTACGTTAACCCGCTTCTCGCGCGGTTAAATAACCCTCAGCTTAAAGTGAAACTGCATTCTAGAAGCCGCAAGGGACGGATTTGCATAGGATTTTCTTTTATCGACCGGACGGACGGACGGTTGGCGAAGGGGGACGGGGGACGAGTGCCACCTCAGAAGCGGAGGAGACCGGCGCTTAACTCGAAGTTACGACCTCGCGTTACGGCACCGAATCAAAAGATTGCAGCTCACCGGAAGTCTGCTAGTGCAAAAGTTGGGAATTAGGAGTTGTGTCGTCTTTGAAGCTTATCGCTCTCCCACGTTTCTGATGGAGGAGGAAGTAGTGTATGTGAGAGTTTTCATACAAATGTGAGCGTTTCCGTGTTGAATATTCACGGCTGTTTTCCTGAGTATGTTGTACATGCTCATCAGTGGACACACAACCATTTAGAGACGTAGTTTACATAGATAAGTGGATACATTACTAGTTATAATTTTTAATCAATGACGTAAAGACAAGATAGAGACAAAGTGGCGTGTTAAAGGAGTAACGGACAAGACGAGACGGACAACACTATCACTAATAAAGAGATAAAATGTGAGGAGACTGTAAGAGCAAGGTGAAGAACTCGGGTAATGAGCTTGTGTTCCGGCACCGAATAAAAGGAAAAATAAAATAAAATGAAACAAATGGTTATAATTTCTCAATATAAGGAGTCATTATGGTTCAGAGTCGGAGGAGTGCTGAACTTCTGGCTGGACGAGTTTTCTCAAACGTCCTGACTGACACCATACCCACTAAGCCTGACATCCCTTCCTAGTACCAAGGCTTAAGATTCTCTCTACCCTTCACATATTTTGGAAGTGTTTTTCGTATGTTCCCTAATGTGCAGTGAAAGGTTAAGTAAATTCTCCAAGAACTTTATAGATACGGTGATTTTACAATAGAGATGAACAAAAAAACTCAAATTTTGACTTAAAATTAACACTCACATGACCAAGATTCATACAATTAGTAGACTAAGACAAGACTTGCATCCGTCACAATCTGTGTTCAGTTGTGTATAAGAACTTAGACAGGGGTCTCAAGAAAAGGAGCGATATTCCCATTTTTGTATACCAATGATTACGAGGGGGTCAGAGAATCATAGCGATGACATAATTTTGCACGTGAATTTGCGATAATTTATTTAAATAATTACAAAGGAGATTACTCATCCATTGGAACAGACATACCTGTTACTCTACCCTCATCTACCCATGACTAGGCTTATCCGAAGCTAAGTTGAAAGCTATTTTGTTCGGACTCGATACAAGAAAATGTGTAAAAGACGAAAAATGGGAGAAAATGCAAAGCAGACCTGGGACACACTCTAAGCAGACCTGGGACACACTCTAAGCAGACCTGGGACACACTCTAAGCAGACCTGGGACACACTCTAAGCAGACCTGGGACACACTCTAAGCAGACCTGGGACACACTCTAACTTGTCGTAACTGAATTTTTGAGGGAAAATAAAGTGCCTATACTATTGAAATATTGTGGGAGATATGTTTGAAAGTTCAAGAAGTTTGACTTCAATATAAACTATAAGGTTTTTACACTCCTATTTGGACTATTTTCCAGAAAATCTAGGGTAAGTGGGATGTTCACATGACAGCCGACTTGAGTTGGATGCGGATAGGAGTTGATCCTCAGCAAATTTATAAAAGTGGTAATAGACATTTCAGGAAAAAGGACTTTTGATATGTGTTTACACAATTTGTACAATACTTAGCGAGTATTACTTTAAAATGTTTCATTTCTCCCTTTTTTATAGAAATAAAAATACGTACACTCATTTACTAGTTTTCAATTAGGTGTCTATAAAATTTCAAACCGCTTTTGTGAGGTTACCTTACGTGGTACAATAAAAATTAAAATAATTTTTGGAATCAACGCCAAAAGATATATAAAAATATAGTTGTCCAAACTAAAAGAACTTCAAAAAATGTTTTTTTCTCAGACCTGTATAATTCTAAAAAAATAAATAAATGGAAATGATACAAAAGAAAGTATTGATTTGGATTTATTTGTTATGGTGCACTATTCGTTCACATTTCGAATCATTGCAGCGTTTAAGAAATATGTCTTGTCAATGATTATATGTGAAAAGGTTTCGTCAACTGTTTTTCAACCATGAGTTTGTATGTAATATCTTTCCATTGGGATGATGTATAACTCAACATGGGCTCTAATGACCTTTGATGTTGACGAGCCCTAAAGCCCCACGAAAAAAAAAAATATAACTCAACAGTTGAGTGCGAATCGTTCCAGAATTCATCCTGGTCGATTTATTCGAAGGTATGCATGTACTATTTGAGAATCTTGTCTTATATAAGAGACATTTTGATAACTCGTTTTATATTTGTTTATTATCTTGCTCTAAATTATTTTCTTGCAGAAATTATTATCAAATATAAAAGAACTGTATTAAATATCCTTAATTCAATGAATGTATGTTTTTGATTCCCTGTTTTTTTACGTTTGCATCTGTATGATTCAATAAGACTTTCTGTGCCCTGTATTGTTACATGTAGTACAATGTTACCACGAACAGAGAGGGTTTGTTTGTAACATGTAATTAACGACAGAGCCTACTCCACTCTTGTTTCGAACTTCCTTTTTAATTTCATTTGCGCTACAAATCCATTTTCTAACTTTTCCCCACCTTCTCCCCACGTACTTCATTAACTCTCTGTCGTTTACAGTATTGAGAAGGGAACTTTTAATGCTGTGTTTTTAGAATTGTTTACGGGTTTATTTATTTAGAGAAAATTATACGTATAAGTTTATACGTACGAAAATTATACGTATATTATACGAGAGTAAATTAGTTTATTATCCTCCACGTAGTCATAAGCAGTTTGTACTGCTCTTTTGACCATAAACTTATTATTATTATTACTATTATTATACTTTCTACTTCTTCCTGGGAAATCGCATACGCGTAATTCCTCAGAATTGTCCTAGAATTTGAAATATATACCTCGCATTTTAAAACGCTTTTCGTGTTCCTTTGTGTTCCTCTGAAACGTACCGTTTCTCATTACATTCGACCTCTAGCTAAGAAATATTATTCACATGTGTGCATCATACGCGCATATTTATGGCATAAATGTAAGAAAAGATACACTCTCACTATAATATATTAAATATGTGCTGTGTGAATGAATGTGTTTGTGTTTCGTGGTGAGGTTTTAAACCTACACACATTTCTCCGAAAGCTACAATTCTTTCATAGGTAATTTTAGATTTTTCAGTTGTTCATACATTAGATTGCTTAAAAATGATTTCCTCCTGTTAAGGAAATAAATGTGTCGATATATTTTTTATGATCTCGATATTTTTTATCGTACTTTCAATAATATTTGTCAAAAACATACTTTGCTTTTGATAAAATCACTGTACGCGTTTATGAAATTTAAATATAGTAAGGTGAAATATTTATTTGCAAATCGTAACACCATTAATAATAAATTTAATAATAAATTTATTGTCAAAAAACAGTACAAACTGCGTATGACCACGTGGAGGGAAAAAAAACTAATTTACTCTCCGGAAGCAAGCAAGGGACCATCCCATCAATTCCGATCAAGGGCCCTAAGACAGAGGCGGATTCAAAAATTTCAGCAAAAGTTCCTAGATAAGATAAAAAGTTAGCTGCGAGTAATAATACTTATATTATGTCAATATGTTTGTAATTTAAACGCAGACACCATCTGTAAATAAAAACATGTGTTTTGATCAAAATTTGTGTAAACTATTTTTTGGAAAGAATTGTAAAATGTGTGTAGCTATGATGAATCACCGTATTTCACATGTATTGTAAACAGCTATAACAATAACAAAACTGGATACGGAATAAGGACTGTACATCTCATTGTTCTACAACAATGCCACACCATATATTACTAGTACAATACGTATCAATGAGTTCAGAAAATGTAAAAAAGTTCTCTGTTATAAAATTTGCCCATTGTTCTCTGCAATCATGAACAAATCGCCAATGAAGTTTTATTTAAAAAAAACGAGTTCCGATATGACGTATTCAATGTGAGTTCGATATCCCTCTTTCAACATCATCGAATACTTCCGAGTAAATTAGAGAACACTAGCCCTCGTATTCGTTTGTTATACGTTAAATCATTCGAGCGTTAAATAATATATAGTTATTACTTTCAAAATATTGCAGAACAATTTCTTATGTGCGTTATAAGATTTGATTATTGCTCGTAATTGAGATGTTTCAAAATATTGAAATACATTAAAAATTAAGAAAAATTCTGTAGATTCCCTCATTCCTATCGATAAAAACCCAAACGTACTTATGGATGATAAATATTTTTTCCTAATTTATAATTTATTTCAATATTTTGAAACATCTCAAATACGAGCAATAATCAAATCTTATATCACACATAAGAAATGTTCTGCAATATTTTGAAAGTAATAACTATATATTATTTAATGCTCGAATCATTTTTCATATAACAAACAAAAACGTTGGATAGTGTTCACTAATTTACTCGAAAGTATTCGATGATGCTGAAAGGGATATCGAACTCACATTGAATACGTCATATATATGTGACGTACTATTTTTGAAAAGGAGCGCCTCACTTTTGCAAGTGGCTTTATCACTTATGATCTTAACCAAATCCTACTATTCGTTATCTACAAATGTGTTTCAAAATAGTATTATAAATACTCAAAAAATTACTATTTTTTAACATGTTTGTTTGATTTCTGATGTTTTGTAAATATGTTCTGAGTTAATATTTACGTTTATATCCTTTTCAATTGTTGCGTTGCTATGTTAATTTTTGTTTTTACAATTTATTACACCTGACGATTACTCCAAGCTCGAGTCGAAAAGTAGTGTTGATAAAATACAAAAAAAAAAAAAAAAAAATTGTGATCGTCCATAAAATGTCAAAAGTTATAATTTATTTATAATTCTGTTCAACAGCCTTTCCATATAGAAAGGTGTTCAAAGATGAAGATTCTTCATTCGCGGTGATAAATTTTTCTTCTCATTCCTATCATTCCAAACATTCCATTATACGTCACATCGTCTTCGAAATACCGAATAAAAGATCGGACGATTATTCTTCGAGAGATTCTACGGTGATGATGTCATAAATATGGACGTATGCAATGAGGCACTAAACGGAAATGCGTTTTAAATCTGAATGGTGCTGCGGAGACGTATCGACAGGTCTTCAGAACGCGCGCGCGTTGGATGGGACCGGAGCGGAGAGAAGCTTTCAAAGCGCTCCTCCCCATTCACTTGTTATGCCTCGGCAGCGCTCTCCCAGCACAAGGGCAGTGGCGATGACTTCAGAGGTCAAACTTTTTGCTAATAAACGGGGCACGCTTAACAATGAAAGATTAAGCTCTACTATCGATGCTGTCATTGAATGAAAGCAGCAGAACATCACTCGCAATATGTGTGGTACGAGTACTACTGGAGCCCATGAGATGATTGATCGGTTATACTAAATGGAGAAGACCAATCAGTGGGCCCAGTGTATCGTGAAATTCGTAAATGGCATATACAAAATTTTGTCCAGTATTTTGGTTTTTGTTATGTATATATTGCGACTTCTATTTGTTTTCTTTTATATTTTTTTATTAGAAGACTGTTTATTTTTTAGAAGATAGTGTCGGTTTATTTTGAAGACTTTCGCAAAATATATGTGGGTGTACCTCAAATAATGTTCTTTTTTTCAACAACAGTACGTAATCGAATGATGAGTATTATTCCTTGAATCCTCGAGCAACGAGCAGTGTCACTTTGCGGGTAAATTATGAACTACCACAATTTGAATTTAATTCATATCAAGTCATAAAATAAATAGAAAAACTACTTCTGAGGTATCGATAATTCCAACGAACAGAAAATAATCTTGGTAGTTCATGCGATGATCCATGCTTTCGAAAAGTAAATTAGCTTATTATCCTCCACGTGGTATGTTTGTTTATTTGGCAAAAAGAACAAACAAACAATTTCTTATTATATTTGGTATTTCGACTACCGTGCCATAACCTTTAGAAGAAGTGTCTTTTTTAACGGTTACATCCATTCCTAAGTTGCTCGCAACACCGTAAACGTTAGGCTTGCATTCTGTGATGCGACGGATGTTGACCGCGGGATCCTCAGAACACGTGACATAATATCAATTAACATTCAACACTTTTCGTGTTTTTGAAATACATTAAATATTTTACCCAATTATACTCAGAATGTAATATATATTTATCTGCTTACTTCATGAATGTTAATTTGAACCTAAAACGTTGCATTGCTCAAAAAGGTTTTTGATTTAGGTAGGGTGATCCCTTTTTGTGAACCACGGTGAGTGAAAAATTAAAATAAGAATTATTCCAAATTAGACTTAGAGTTGTATTTTCATGTGAACATGTGAAAAGTGGTTTATTATTTTAGCCCGAGCGCAATTTTATTTATTCTCCCTCTCTTCGAGTCGTGAAATTAGACATTTTTTTAAAAATTTAATGGTGGTTTTTAAACTTAAAAATAAAAAAAGGCAAACTAATGAATATACAGTACCCTATATTGAGACGAGAGAGAGAAATCAATGGAAAGGAGACACAATCTGCGAGCACTCAAGTCTTCCTGATAAAAAGAACGTACCAATTGCATTTTGTTAGGAAAAAGAATTAAATAATAATGCGTCTCCTATATTCCAATTGAATCTATATTTTTACCTAATAATATTTTATATGTAAATAGTTTATGTTAAAGTAATTTTATATTTGTTCATGTGAACCAGGGAGTTTATTCATTCAAATATGATTGTCAGAAAACACATTTTTTATGGGAATTTTTCGCTCATTCACACAGTCAATACTCACCGCAGAGGCGTAGTTGTCTAAAAAAATAGTTTGATAATATCTAGACGCACGCTGGAATACGAGCGGTCGTATCTGAAGTTTACCTCGCACAAAAAAGACAAGTGGAGGAAAACCTTTCTTCTCTTATTAGCACTTCTCTCGTTGTACATAAAATAGCAAAATCTCATATACTTCTAATTTTTAATAAGCTGTTAGGACAAGCATCAATAGTGAGAATTTAAGATTGCAACTTCGAAAGACCAGTGCAAGCTTCATAATGCTCAAAAAACGTAAAACTTTTCGCACTTTCTTAAGGTTTTTCCTCATATTTCCCACAGTATACGACCCACTGAAACTTATCTTTTATAGTGTCATAAATTTGATATAACTAACACTGAATTTGGTATTAAATATAACATTTTTTGTAAATCGCATACTTTGGGATTTGTGAGAAAGTGCGAAAATTTTGATGTTTTTAGGGAATTACACTGCTCATGCAGATCATTCGAAGTTGCAATCTTGAACTGATTCTGGAACTAAAAATATATTAAAAAATTAGAACTACACGAGGTTTTGCAATTTTAACCCCCTTTTATAAACAAATTGATTTTGTTATTATGCTACGTGAAGCGTCGTTAAACTTCGAATAAGCTCAATTCTAAAACAGTTTGACACAGAAAATCTGAATAGTTTAACCGAAATTTTGTTGAAATGCTAGTATCTTTCGTACTTTTTTCATTCCATACATTATTTTGTTGTGAATAAAATATAAAGGAAAGAAACGGATAGAGCAAAGTACGGAATTAGTAAGAAAGAGGTAGATAGAGCCACTCTCCAGCAACTACAATTCCGACACAGAATATTCGAACCATACTTCTGCGACGAGGTCGCATCAAACAGAAGAGAGATATGAAGTAACAGTTGGTGCAACCAGAGTGGAATATGTCTCAACCCGAAGACGCACCGTTATATCTGAATTCTGGAAAGCAGAACGTGTTCACTTAAACGAGACCGCGTTTGAAGCTTATTCAGCTTACTGAAGCGAGAAGAGTAAGTGGATCTACTGGAGTATCGTCTCTCGGGCAGTCACTATACGAACGAACGATTCGCGACTGACTTCAGTGAGGCTTCATTGCTCATGAGCAGGGTAAGAATTTTTAGGTGCAAACATCATATGAAAAAATCTGGAGGGTAACCCATCTAACTTACTGACTATCTCCATAGCAGTTCCTTTAACTACAGATTTCAGAAATTTTCTTCCACTCGGAACACTTTGCAATTCCCTGATAGGCTGATTTGAAAGAGGCTCCTCCAAGATAGCAATAAGTACGCAGAATTTATTGTACAATAAAATATTTTTAATTTATTTTTTCACAGTTTTGATTCTCAAGAAACTGAAATTGAAGCGCGGTGTGTAAATGAAGTTGGAATGATCTGTACCTAAATAAGCTTCCAGTGCATTCAAAGTCAATTCTCTACTTTGTATTAATTTAATTTATATGTTCGTGAATTATCGTATAAACAAAATTCTTTACACACACATTGGACATCTACTTGTGGAAGCCTCCTTCCTTTCTCTTTCCCGACCTTCCTTGGTCACCTGTTGTTCTTTTCGATCCCGACGGTAGTAGGTTGCGAAGGCTAGGATATCTTTCATTTTCCTCGTTGTAATGTTTTAATGTATGTTTTGATATGTTGTAATTCAGGAGGGTTTTTAGTGGGTTGAGTTAGAATGGTTGAGTCATTCGGCGAGTCCCACACGCGGGAAGAGTCATGTTGGCTCACCTTAGTGCGTAACTTCATTTTCCCTACCTGTACTGAATTTTAAAGCTCTAATGACCTCGATGTCGACAAACCGTAAACCCCCTCCCCCCCCCCAAAAAAAA
>NNCF01125955.1:762655-778169 GCA_002313205.1 Laupala kohalensis
AAAAAAAAATGGACATGTCGTAAAAATTTGAAAATAGACTCTTCTGGAGTCATTTCGTATAGATCTGTAGAGATCCCGATTTTTTAAAAACCGATTCCTATACTTTCCTTATACATACTGCGTAAATGGAAAGTAAAAAGGAAGGGAGAAGGTGCTAAAATTAGATAATAAAAAGGGACAAAAAGGTGCTGTTTTACTCAGCAAATTATAGAAATCATCTTCTATTCTGAGTAATTGAGTTACAAAGAACACCATCTCATATCTCATCAGAAGAAGCAAAAAGAGGATGTAAACATATGCCATTGCTCTCCCATTTTGAGATCTTATTGTTCCCAGCGTTGAATTGCTGCAACCAGGTACTCGCGTTTACTAAAGATAAGATTGCGATTCGCATGTTCACTGGAGGTTGAGGAGACATAAATTAATATTAATTAAATATTTGGTATTGATTCGAAACCATTTATAAAGGGAATGAACCTCGCACATCGTATATCTTGTAAATGATCAAATACGCACAAGGGGATTATTAAAAAGTTTCAGAAAAAGGGGATTATGGGCTCGGTTGTGAGGAAAGGGATAAAGGTCCTCAAAAGGGAAAGAAAGATTCTTCAGAAGAGTCTGTTTTTTTATCTAGAGGCAACATTTCACACAGGGATATCTTTCCGAGTAGCTTTATTTTACCCGTAGAAAAAAGTGGGCATCAATTATCCGAACCCTGCCCATGAGACATATAACTTCTTCACTGCGTTCAGATTAAGAGTTTCGATAATCAGGGAATGTTATTCAACCAAAACTTAGCGCTAATACAATTTGTTTTTTTGTTCCAAATTACAGAAAAAATTCGTGGATGAAATGTGACATTTTTCTCTATAGTCCAAAAATATTATTATTGTAACGGTACCTCATATTTATGACTATTGGTGGTAAATGATGAAAAAGCTGGAATATTTACACAAAAAATAATCTCTTTAGAAATAGAATACAGCAATTCAGTTTCGTTTATCTAGTTGTATTTAGGTTCAATTGCAATTGACAGTTTTGATAGCGCGCGTATGAGTGAAAATGAATAAATAAGTGTGCATGTCAGAGAGAAAGAGAGTGAAAGAGAAAGATCATAAATGAAAATATTGATTTTAGCATAGTTCAGTGTCTGCGAGTCCTGTAGAGATTGTCCATTGGTTCTCTTTGAAAACCTAACCGTTTTCTGTAATTTTTTATCCTGATTTCACTGCTTCATCAAAGAGGAAAATTTTCATTCGTGATTTTACCTAAAAGATTGTATTTTAGTAAAATTTTAATATTATATTGCAAAATAATAGGCCTCATCCAATCTTGTCAACTTTGACAATAACTAGGGAATTAACTAAACAGTTAGATAAATATACGAATATGTTTTATAAAATTAATAAAATTGATGAAATTGTACCAAACGATGTATATATTAATAAATCTAATTAATGATTTTTAAACAGGATATTAATACTCCAATGTGTTGAAGCATTGAAGAAACTATCGGGGCATAATTCCCTAAAAACTGATTGCAAACTTTAATCGACGGAGAACGCATTTGAGTTGAGATAAGTATTTCAATTAGTTGATTTTAGTATTTTAATGGTGGATTAATGGTACAGTTCTTACGATTTTATTGAATTACTTCAATTAATTTTTAGTTTTAGTGTTTCTGTTGTAGCTTATTTGCACTTAATAATCTATCTTAATAAGTTATGTTATTTACGTCCATTAAATAATCAAGATAAATAAAATAAGACTTAGGACATTTTTTGTCACAACATAAAATATAATTTTGATAGACTTATTAATATATCTTAATAATAGTTTTAGCAAATACATTTAAATAACTAAAATGTTTCGTTTAGTTTTCCTGCAGATGAATGACGTCGCGGAGAAAACCTATCAGAATTGTAATTGTTTATTGTAAATTTGTGTGAAATGGTTTATCAAATATACAATTCAAATTACATCGGTCTGCAATTCTGTAATCTTTCGTTTCACTCCAGTGCCAGCCAGTTTCCAATTTTGGCAGCGAGGACATCGTTGATTTAGTTTTCTTGTCATCTACAGCTCCCCAGTTACGTCTAACCTTGTTTTTTGCTTCGTTTCTCGATCAAAATCTGATTAAGCCGAACGTATAATCCAATTTAATCATGTGTTTCAATTAGATCCCGCTGTCATCAGCTTAAAGTGTAGATGCACCCACGGAGCGTAACTAGGACCTACGGCATTGTAGCTTTACAGGATTCATTGAATTAGAAGAGCAAATTATACAAACAAAATTTAATCTGATGAAAAGTTAATCGAAATTGTACGGTGAATAGTTTCCATGTTTATTTATAGGTAATTTAAAAGGAATAACTTAGTCATTAGCATAAAATAACAACTTAGTCATTAGTTTTTAAAGCAGTTTTAAATCTACTTTAAAAAAAAATCAGGATTGTTTGAGGACATGAATAATGTCGCTTGTGAGTGTGTATTAAAATTTGTCCATTAGATGTACATTTATGTGCGATTGGGTTTGCTACAGTGCTGATTACGGAAATTACAATCGGTAACAATATTTAACACTCCCAAAATATGTATCCGTACGAAATTTTTAGATATGTCGATGAAAATATTTTAAGTGGTTATTAATTTTAGATTGTAACACGAAACGAATTTTTTTGCACAGAAAAATACGAGAGACTTATTTCACCAGTGTAGTGTTGTAGTGAAATTAGGACACTTCGCGCACGCAAAGAACATTGAAACGAATGCATTAAAAAGATATTAAAATTGTTCTATTGTGTGATATTATAACTTTATTGTTAGTCATATTTTAATACCTTTGTTTGTTAGATTTATCATATTTGGTTACTACTAATAACCAGAACTTGTAACCAGAAAGTTAGGTATGAAGAAAGTAATATTAACTCAGAACTGCCTTGACTCCGTTCGTAAGCGGCAGTGCCTTTCATTAACCTGTATGCCCAAGATGTAGATGACAATCGCGGACTGGGTGAAATTCGGGAACAAAATTTACATATCTCGGTACTCTGTGATCTCTATAAACATGTATGTTTATGATTCAGTTTTTAATGAATCATTGATCCAAAAGATTCCGATTCCATATTTACTGACATCAATTCTTCCTCATAATTTACAACATACTTCATCCCAACTTATAGTATCCTATATTTATTCTTACATGGCTGATAAGACGTGCTTTATAAGCGTAAATCGATATCAGCATAAATATATTATATTCATTTATTAAAAAATAGACTTTTAAAATAAGTAGTTCTCTGTCAGCACCTTACGTTATTGTGGAACTTTGGTCAATGGAACGCACTTATCCATCGACCGCCCTTAGAGGTGATAAACTACCTTAATTAAGAAGACGAGTCGCTATTAGCACACATATCCTTCACGTAACCATTTTTTGTTGATTGTTCGAGTTTCTTAACTCCCACCACCTTAGTGGCAGTCCTTCTGACGGACTCACAGTGAACCTTATCGTACCTCAAGACATTGGGAATCAAGAAACAATATCGATGGTCACTGTATACGGACAACATATAGGGGATGTATGTCTCCGCAAACTTTTCTACATCACGTTCAGATTGTTTGTAAAGGAGTATTCCTTGTATAACTTCCAATATATTGTGGACATCTGGTTCTTACGTATATTTTCAATCGGTTCTTCTAGAATAGTATCATTCTTCAACTTGTATTTACAATAGCTTTAGTTCTATATCGTGTATCCCGATTTTTTTGTATCACATTTGTAATCGAAAATAAATTTTAATTATGTGAATAAAATAATTTTTTAAGTGCATCAATGCATTAGACTAACATAATTTCAAGTTATTATTTTGCGTTATATCGTTCTTTTATCTTCAGTCTTCGAAAATCTACGATGTACTTTTTGTATGTGGCACGGATCAACTAAACGTTTTTTAATATTATTTTCGTGTATGGATATGATTTCAATTTTACAATGACGTATTTAGAAATGTTTTTGGAAAAAATGTGTAATTTTTACTAACAGCATTATATTTTGATTGATTTGATTGATATTATTGAAATCTCAACATAGTTTATTTGTTGTGTGTATATTTTCCTATGCACTAACTGACCTCATAATATACTTACTCCGATTGTACGATGATAAACCCTGTAATAGTTGATATAGGGTCCAAAACTTTAAACTCTAATTGAAATACATCAAGAAGAAAGATCAAATTTGTGGATTAAACGAAATGGCATGGTATGTCGATGAGGAACGAAATGCGTGCACATTACAAATATAATGTACCGTGAATTGGAAGAAGATTAATATTAGGATTCAATGGCGGAAGTCGTTAATTACCCATTCATCCTCCCTGAAGCCAATGTGCAACACACGTGAGTGGAATTTGGGATTGTGTATCGCGTTGTTGAGGTGCGGGGCATGTTTGATCATTGAAAGGAGAGACTCGCTGGCATGAAGCAAGTATTGATTCAACGTAAGGGTTCCAACGACAGTCTCTGCATTGCTTTGAACTATTGGTTATTAGCTATTAGATTAGCTGATTGCATTCATGATGCGCTTGATTTAACACGACATGTCCAATCAGCCTTATGACCCATACATTAGATCATTAACCCTTACATTAGATCGATTATCACCTTAAGGATTTTTATGCCAAGTCTTTTTATATTTTATTTGTATTGTTAGGTTTCATTATATAATGTGCTTTAAAGCTTTTTGTGTGTTCGTGTTTCTAATTAAAGTTCAGTTTGGACTAGTTGAGATAGCAAGTGATCACAATAGTTAAAGTTACGTGACAGTAAATAATCAATAGAACAATGTACTGCAGATACAGCATTTAATATCGTTTCATTGAATTCATTATTTACTGAACATGACATACTTTCTCGTGACGCACACGACAGAACGTTTTTCAGTGAAGAAGCATGTTTTAATGATTAAACACAAGTTAATTTTTCGTCATAGAATTTTACAATTTTAAGTCCAGTTCTTCAGACTCAGAAGAAAAATCATCTCTTCCCAGTACGACCTATTCTTACGCTAATTTCACACACACACACGATAACCTAAAGGTGCTCACAGATTTTGGATTAGGAAATGTCACTGTAGCTTAGACTTGAACCTATTCGTACTTACTGTCAGCTGGATATGGAGGGTTCTTATACGGACGTTCACATACGTAATCGGCGTACATAAATAATTATTCATCTCCATCTGACTTATAATTACCAATTGTGACAAAATTCTACAGAATATATTGTCAGTTAAAATAATTGGCATTTAGCTGCGCATGATACTACATTTTCAGAATCACTAATAACACAATTTTTATTTATATTGAATTACATCTACAATACTATATTTAAAAGTGCATTTTTTTCTTGTGAATTGCGTTCCAGTTTTTATTTGCTTCCGCATAGCGACAACTTAATTTTACTTGGCTGCAACTCGTTATTGCAAGCATAAAATAATACCAATTTATCTGCTATTTAACGCAATTATTATCATCCGCGTATTTATATAACGTGAGTTAAAACGTCCGCACTTCATTAAAATGCAAAACCTGATCGTGAAACAAGTCCGTGTTATTGCATGTTAGTTGTGGTTGGTATGATTATTTGACACTCGAACAAATATTCCAAAGGTTCCAACCTTACCGAATATAATTAAGGTTCTTGAAGCTCCTTTAGGACTGTGGATGTATGAAGAGTACCTTATTGAGAAAGAAACGTGTTGAAAGTTTCAGTTACATGCACATCGTTCCAAAAATAACCACTCCTAAGGATACAATGACATATTAATCAAGTAAAATTCAATTAATGTAAAATTAACATTTATTTGCAGTTGAAAGTTAATAGATTATCGTAATGAAATCTACTTCGTGGAAATGTCAATTCACTTAAAGTTAATTTAAACCAAAATACCCTGGGGGATGCTATTATTTTTTTATTGAAACGAGTAAATAATAATTTACTTAAAGTATTTTTAATATCATTTTAGTGAGATACAAATGGCACCACGAACTGTCATGAGTTTTGTGATTAAAGAAAATCAGTTTTTAATATTTTTCAACCAAAACAATCTGACTCTCTCTTCTCTGAATATTTTTTGAATTATTCATAGGAATACAGAAATACTATCAAGTGTTGAATTATTGTTCATTAATTTTATGATATTTTGACCAATTCTGATCAGACAACGAAAATGCGGCATTTCACTCGTCTTTGACACGACGAAAATACTTCACTATACACGAGACACTGATGTCGTTTCAATTTTACGAACTATGGTAACCACTAATTTTCTAAAGTTGAACCGCGAAAATTATAGCTACTCATATGAAGAATTATACTTTTAATTGTATCTATCTCTAGTTTGCTCCTTTATATACTTGATTTCAGTCATTTCCTTGCAGAAAATTGCATTCAAATTTTAATAATATGTGGATTTCAGTTTCTCTTAAAATCACCTATAAAAATCTTTCAAAAATTGTTGCGTCAGTTTCATCAAAATTGATAGAACCGTTTTTCAGAATCATTCGGACATATGCACAATTAAACAGGTGGGCACACAAAAAGACTAGACTTACCTTTCCTCTAGTGTTTTGACGCGCTGAATCCACATTAAGGGTTACAATTGCTCTATCACCCTTCATTTCTTTATAAATCGCGAGAAACCGCCATTACATTCAGAAAATACGGATAAAAAACCTAGGGACTAAGGGAGCAATTCTAAGTTGGGATTCAGAGTACCAAAATACATAAGAATGTAATTTCAGTCCTTGGAACAGACAATTTGTTGTGTGTGCGCCTGTGCTATTACGCTCTTAATAGTATATGGTTTGAATCAATTTATAGATATTTCAATGTGAATCATACGAGCAAGGGTCATGCCAAGTCTTATAAATCTTATACTACTTATAAAAACGTAATAGAACTTTGTTTACATATCTGGCACTCCTTACTTTTTGTTTTATCAGTAGTCCTATCCACTCTGTGAATATCCTGAGTTTTCCCGTTTGTGTTTCCACTCGCCGAAGCGAGAAGCGCTCTAATGCGCCGTGTCTGTGTTTGCAGAGGTTCCGCTGCACGAGCCTCTTATGACGATCGAGAAGGCGCGCTACGCGGCAGGGGAACGCCTTCGAGCGAACTGCACGTCTCCACCTTCCTTCCCAGCGGTCAACATCACATGGTTCGTTAACGGACAACCGGTGAGTACCTCTTCAGTTTTACTCTTTTTACGCTACACGATGAAATTGTGGTTTCGATATCTCGACGAGGAATACAATGTTTATAATAGAATGTTTTCTTTATAATTTATTTTTATTTCATGTCTCACTGTGAGGTTAACTGTGACGTGAGACGTGTTCTTCTTCCTAGCCGTGACTTCGGTCCGGGAATTGGGAAGGAGAGATGTTGGGTTGACGTGTATATTCTATGTAACATTTTTATAATCCGAGATACTACGGTATGGTCAGAACGAATCATACACATAAATATACTTGATTAAATTTAACAAAAAATATTTAATTTTGTTTTCAACTCGCTTCATAGTCATTCTTTTCAAAAATACTCACTAATGCTTTCAGAAAATATTTCAACTTCCTTTCGCTGTTCTGAAGTTACCTATGTATTTGTAGTTGATTCATATTCCTTCTTCTGATAAGAATTCTTTCCTTTTAAATCATCTCTCAAGTGTTTTATCAATCATAGACATTGTATTGGAAGCACGAATGAACCACCGGAACCAAAGTATGCATAATTAAAGATTCGTAAGTAAATAAATTGCTGCGTTCAGACCACTTTACAACTAACATGAAAAACAGGTTTCCTTCTTTGTATCACAATAATAGAAGAAAGTAGGGAAGTGAAAACTTACTAACACTCATTCTAAAATATTGTTTCGCATAAATTTTCAATCTCGTATGAACACAAATTGTATGAAAATTCAGAAAATTATTCAAGTAACTTAATTTAAAAAGGATTTCCGAAAAAAAGTGCATTTTTTCAATCATGTTCCAGTGCCTAGAAGGTGACCGAATGTAAAGTTCAAGATTATCTAATAGTTTGGTTTTCGTCGGTTTATCTTGACACCGCAAAGTCTACACAATCAATATTAAAATTTGAAAATATTGAGTTTCTTAGAACAATAATTAGCGTAAGTAAATAAAGTGTATTAACATTCATACGCCTTAGCGTTAGCTGATTGGGAAATGCATAAAGAACCCAGCAGTATCGCGACTGTCTCTTNTGTTGGTTAAGCCTCGTCCGACACATGAGTTCTTACAGCGCTAAGGACGAAGGAGAAAGCAGTGGTATTATGGCTTGGAAGGAACAGAGCGTGTTCGCAGTAATGGTACATCACTGATTAATCATTCCTTTAATAATGTTCAACTTACATGTAGTGCGGCAAGGCAGAGCGGTGTACCATCGTATGGATCTCTCAGACACTGAGCGAGGGTGGTCAGAGAATAATTAGTTAAGGAAGTAACCGAATTGTACAAGATGAACCATAGTGATAAAGTATTCGGAGAAAGGTAGTGGAAATAATATTCACCGGTTTGTACAAGATGAACCGTAGTGAAGGAAGAACTTTATGAGAAGGGAAGTGCAGAAGCAAGGCGATCTCCGCCGAAAGCACGAGTGTCGTAACTATCTATAGGCACCAGCCCCGACTCCTCATACTCTCTTGCATTTATACTATTCTGCCACCACCGTGTAAGTCACTCTACACCGTGCGACCGTCAGCTTTCCGGCAGTACTGTACATTGATGTGTTTGTTTATACTTGAAACACCATAATTACGCATACAAATATCACACTGCTTTTGTTGTAGAGATGTCTTATACGTTTTATTTGTTTAAAAAAAAACTGACGAAACTCGAGAGTCCGCAATTCGAGTTTCTAGATGTAAATCGGTGCTAAATTTGTTCGTGGTAATCTCGGTATTTCTTAAGTGCTTTCCTTCTGTAAGTCGCACTTCAAAGACACGTTAAGTACGCCTCTTCTTCTGAGTTGTATGAGCTATAACTTCTCACAGCTCTTATATCTTCTTGTAGTTCTTATTAGAAATAAGATATACGGCGTTCTGCTCTGTTAAAGCATTTTAAGATATTAAAATCAGCCAATAACGTTAAAACATATTTTACTTATAAATAATTTATTGGTGCATGCAAAAATTATTAAAAAATCATGTGGTTTCCATATTTAGTTTAATTATTCATCATAATAATGTTGTTTTGCTTTAACAATTATTGAATTATTTACTTTCGTTTTGGAAGTAAATGAGTTGGTGCTTGAATAATAGAAAATATCACGGAAAACCCATTTAAAATCTGGATGCGTATAAAAAGAAATTATAACTAGTGTTTGAGTTATCCACAGAGATTATTGAACAAAATATATTTGAAAAAAGTATTTTTATAAATTTGAGTCTTCTATTTACAGATTTCTCTTCCCCGATATTCACATGTACATAAAGTTTGTAAAGTGCCTGTAATTCGATATTATGAGGCATATGACTGGTTACATCTACTTTTGCTTCCTCCCATTCACTTAAGTCTTCAGCAACAATTCCTCCGTATACCCGGATGCAGTGACTAGACAATTCAGTCTTTCTGGGTTTTACTCGTCTGTGCATTTTGTACGGGAGTGGAGTTCAGTTTTATTCGCACTGTCTCAACGGTGTGACATTTAATTCTTGGGAAACTAAATACATTGGAATTAAAAATAAATTATTGTCAGTCATTTCCAATTTATTTTTCAAAAGCCAACACGTTCTCGAAATTACGGCTCATAAAATAGGTTATCAAATGATACTGTGGAAATTTTACCTCAAAACTGTAAAAAAAAACTATTTCCACCGGTTTACCACCGATGTTGTAATTCAGTATCCAAATGTCTTTACGTTGCTGTTTATGAGTGTACTGTATTAGTATTTTCACTCTATGTTTGGTTGCAGGTCTTATATGAAAGATAACAGAAAACCAAACTCCATCTCAATTTCCTTTTCTGGTGACACACAATGCAAACATAAAGCTTCATAATGAATCGCGTCATTTTAATGATCCTATACGTGCAAACCGAAGCCAGACGCATCTTTAACTCTTAGTTGCAAATTTATAGGCTATTAAGCTGAATACGTGATACGGAATTCGTTCTGCCTTCACTCCATTATCGCTTTGTTTGCTGCACACTTTGCTGATGCGTCGTCATCCCCCGATTGCAGTGATCTGCGCGTATACGAAACATTCGAGAACGACATGCGCAACTTTGAGAAGACATTTCGGTACACGCGAGTTGATTAATTATGGGCCATCCATAAATTAGGAAACGAAAAAATTACAATTAAAAAAAAATCCCTTCATAACGCACCTGTCACGATACCTCTAACTCTCCGCCAAAATTACGTAACGCTAGCCTATCCCCTTTTCTTTTGCTTTTCGAAAAGTGCGATGACAAATTTTGATACACTGATATAATTGTTTCTCATTGCAGTGTGCTCTCACTGAGCACAGTTAAGTACATGAATTAGTGACAAATTTTATGGTTAATTAGAGTCCTTTATAAAACTTAACGTTACCGAACCCCAAAGTTAAGACCCGCCTACCCCACCGTGTAGCTTCTCTGCATTGTTTCCGGCCAGGTGAAGATGGCAAGGACCGCGACTCGGACCCGGGACCTCGTACGTTGGTGGCCGCAGGTTTCCTGTCTACTACACCCATCTCGACTCCTAAAGTCCGTACACTACAACCAACGAGCAAATAACAGATTCCTCCCCATATAACCACTCACAATTACTTATCTCCTCTATGAATGCGGGGTGCGGATTTTGAAAGTGGAAGTTTGTGGGGCAGTGGACAGCATACCTGCGATCAGAGGAGGAAGGTCCTAGGTTCGAGTTCCAATTTATCCCATTTTCACCTAGAAGTAGACTCTGCAACCTTGCCTTAGAAATAGGAAGGTCCTAGGTTCGAGTTCCAATTTATCCCATTTTCACCTAGAAGTAGACTCTGCAACCTTGCCTTAGAAATAGAGTGAAAATTAGTTTCTCTGCTCGTCGGAAGTAAGCAATTAAAGTTAGTTAATATAACGAGTGTAATTATTATAGGAAAATGCATGAACTACGTAACTAACGATGTAACTAAATAGCGTTATAATGACTACAAATAAAAGCGTGCTTTACTTACTTTAAATTCTAGTCTAGGCAATAAATAAAATTGAAGATCTAGAGTTAATTCCAGAATCCTTGTAACAGTTAATAGAACGAGAGATTGATTTATTTAACAAGTAAAAACATGTATCGTGAAACAATACCATTAACTCAGCTACAATTAAGATTGAATAACTAGTAAAACTGCACTCGATATTAATTCAAATCATATAACAATGATTCTATAATTAGAAAAAACAGTTAATATAGAACGCCATGATTCAATAATGAGTAAGAAGAATTAGTACAGAACGCACGAGTTCGATAAAGAATTAGAACGAGATGTTTCGTAAATTTGATAGGACGAAATACTTCCTAATCAAACTTCAACTCACGCATGTCTCTTCCTAGAGAGAACGCAGTCGTAACAGGTCGAGGTATGAGGTACACAAGTGCGAAAGACGCCTAGTCAGTATCGCTAACCTGAACTAAACTCGTCATTAAGGTTCTTCGACACTCTGTCAGGTCAGAGGGTCTATCCCGGGTGGCACTGCTGGTCTATCCTGCCCAAGTGCAAGGACATTAAACAACGCAACAATCCTAGCTGGCACTGTTGTGCAGGTTACAGAATTGATATACATGTCCGTCGTGATTGACGAATATTACGAGCAATTATTGCGGCGGTGGGGAGGTCCGAAAACCGGCACAGAACCATCCCATCAATCCAGATCAAAGTACCCGATGGGGAAACGAAAGGAAACCTCATTCGGGATAAGATAAGTGTTGAAATAGAGTAGTCTTTACAAAATAAATATTACAATCTCATTATATATTTGTGTATTGTGCGTGAATTAGTTCATTAATTCTCTACCAGGTATCACTGTAAGGACCACAAGATCTATTGTGGAAATTTTAGAGCTCGAATTCATTTTTGTTGACAGCAGGATGAGCTTGATAATATTTATTACTGGTTTTGCATATTTTTGCCATTAATTGAAAATCATGTGTCAATATTGTTTTGTTGTGTGAATTATTTGCACTGGTTCTGCTAATTGTTCATTAAAAACATAAGCATGATTTAACAATTATTTGTATTTGAAGCAATTATCAATAAAAGAAGTATGCCAATATGTACAGAATGATAAAGTATAAGATGAATTTAAATGTATGTATGTATGTATGTATGTATGTATCTCGTTTCGGCCAGCTAAGGACCACGAATGACGAGTGCCAGTAAGGTTCAGTTTATGAGTGAGTTTATGAGTGAGCCGCAGAGAATGAACTTTTCATACATCACAGCTATTTAAACTGAGACATGAAAATGAAAAGCTACAAATTTTATCCTGCCCTACCTGGAAATTGAACTCGGGATGAATTGGTGACGAGCGATCACTCTGACACCGTAGTCGCGGATGAGAGATCAATTGAAATATTGTAGTACATAATATTTCTCCTCGGTTTACTCGCAAATACATGAATAGTATGCTAATAGCTTTTAGGAGCTAAGTAGCACCCTTCGTACTTCAGTGACATGTAGGATTATTAACAGTTGGCATATCTACGTCGGGTCTCTATGTCTGTTCACATGAACATTCATTCGTGTGTTGTTAATGACACGGAAGTTCTATGGTGAGTCGAAATCTTTGCCACATGAATTCAATAGATTCACCTTAATTACTCTACTTTTACATTAGAATATTTATATACAATGTGGTACATTTCCACCAGAAGCAACAATAATATCTAATAGTATCAATAGATCTAAAAGGATTAAGTACCTCAATCTACCACTAGAACTCTATTCTCACCAAAATATTTCATGACGAATACCTATTCATGAAATATACATAATTACCTATTCATTACATGGAAGATCGCCACATAAATTCTGAATGCAATTTACTAATTTTAATGTAATATTGAGTCAATTCTTTAATTTTGAATCAAATTCTTTAATTTGCACACGAACAATTCAATAATAATATATTTGCGCGGGAGAGTAATCCCTCGAGTTAACATGAAAAGACCCCGTAGCCACTAGCTCAAGCATCACTCTCTCTTCAAACTTCGTCGAGTCAACATCGGACCATAACTGCGCCCGTCATGATCATTTTGTGAAGCGTGTTGTGCTTGAGGTAAAACAATACATTCCCTTCAACCGTGTGATGCAACCATCTGGTACAGTCGTGAATATGGTTTTATTGTGATCATGGAAACAGTGTTATCATATAAACTTTAAATACTATTGATGGATCCACACACCGTCGGAGCCTCCTGCATCATCCAACCGCCTGGGACTCTGTTCCCCAACTGAGCATCGGCAAATGCTACAAGAACATAACTATGAGCTCACATACATTTCACTGGCCAGTGAAAATCTCACGAACAGTATGATCTTTCATGATCAATTTAACCAGATTTTATTGACGAGTTTAATAACATTTAACTGAATCTTGTTGTACATAATTATGAATCATTTATCTTTAAATTAATGCCATGTGTTTAGTTGTAAGTTTTAGTATTAGATATTTTACGTGTATGTCCATTGATTTCTTGTGTGTTTAGGTTAGATATTTGGTGGGATTATTAGGGAACGTATTTTTGTGTCATTTCTTTGTAAACCAATTAATATTTGTATATCCACCGATTTATTGTTTTGATATATAATCATGGTAATTATTGTGGTTCTCCATACCAAAAATCTTTTAATTATTAAAATCAAGATAGCGTCCACTCCCATAGCTTACAGAGTGTTTTTGGGGTACGACTCATGATCCAGAATGTTTTAGAAAATCCAGGTTAAAAGAACACATTCTTTCATGTTATGTTTTTCAAATTGTGATTTCTTGTATGCTTGTAAGTCATATACTGACTCTTGTTTATATGATATTTATTTTTAAACTTCTTTGGGGACTTAAATTGTAAAGAATATATTAAGAAATTTTTTTCCTGGTCATCAACGACACACTTGTTTTCGATATTCAGTTAAGTGACAATTACACCCTAAGTCAATTACGACAAAATTATTTTATTACCATAATACAGAACGTATTAACGTAAAAATAATAAAATATTTCAAGGATAGTATAAATATTAAGATAAAGGAGAGATTCTAAATATTCATTGTCAAAATTCATCTTGAAATATCAGAATTGAAAACTATTAACGAATAAGAAATCTATAATACTTATTTTTCTACGCCTTATCCGTTCTTGAACGTAATTTTCCTCTAAAGTGGAAATTGCTTTATCTCTTAGACTTGTTTCTTTTGATATGTGACCTATAGCAGTACCCGTATCATAGTAGTAATGAATTAATATCTATGACAAATAAAACTATCAGTTTCATTCATCGATTACATGATGTATTGCGATGTACTAACTCCATGTAGAATTACAACACAATATCGAGGACTTGGATAAGGCCTTAGGGGACAGAGATGTAGTAGATTTAGATTTATCAACATCCGTGCGTATGTTTCAACTTTGGGTGCAGTTTGTTTTGTTAGCCCTGGAGCTCAGTCTGTATTATCTGTCATTTTCGAAGTATTACACCGTATTCATAAACAACTCTCATTTCATAATGTGCGTAGTGTTCGGAAAATGAATCTCATTCCGCAGTATGTGTTTCTGTAAGAGCGCCAACACACACATCGAGTGTTCGCTTTAGGCGACTGTTCATGGAATGGCAATGTGCGGGGGGGAGGGGGAGCAGGAACGGGCGCAGATGCCTCCAGCTATGAGTTGTGACTCCCTCAGTAGAAGGGATACGACCATGCGGGGTTTATAAATATGGATGAGCATGAACACGGGAAAGATAGAGCGGTAGTGATAGCTTTTCTATTTTGCAATTACATGCGTCTCAAAAATATTGTTCAAGTCTGAACAAATGTTTTCGAGACCTTCGTTAAATTGTGGAAAGAAGATGTGTCGTAAAGATATTGGGAGTTGTAACTGTTCAGAAACAGAAAAGATTTATCATAAACTATCGTGCCCTGACTTCAACTGGACGATCTGTTGTTCATAGTCGGGAGCGTCAAATAGAATATTTACGTACTTCATGATGGTCAGTGACTTGCAATTTTGCATATATACTCCAATCAAATCATAATTAAAACTTAATTTTACATATTTGGGTTTATGACAAGTAATCAAAAAACTTTAATTCATATAGTGGAGTAAACAGGTATTTTATTCATAAGAAACGTGAAACTCCACACGAAAGCTAAAAAAACAAGCAATGCGAACATAGAAATCTCTTAGATTGCGGTGAACCTCACCGCCAGGTAACAGATTAATCATGTTACGTCGAATGAAAATGGGAGACGGGACCGGG
>NNCF01125955.1:778264-802019 GCA_002313205.1 Laupala kohalensis
ATTCGACGTAACATGATTAAGCAATGGGAGGTTATGGTAAATTTCATTTAATGTCTCACAGGTTATCTGAAACATTTTTCTTCCAAGACCTGTTTAAGACTTGTGCTATATTCAGTTTGGTCAGGAAATCGTGATTGTTTTAGTATTCGACCATTTCGTACGTTTTTAGAGATTATGGTGTTCATATTCAATATGAATACATGTCAGTGGTTAAGACAATATACAATAGAAGAAACATTTCATGAAATATATTTATTTTTAAACAGAGTATTCGTGGGTGGCAATCTAAAAAATAACCTGGTCAATTTAAAATTGATTTCAAGTACAATGCCTAATTAAAACCTAAATTGGAATGAATAATTCTACATTTCTATACTTAATTAATATATAGTAGAAAAGCGCTAGAATGATTTATATTTCGTTTTTTCCACTTGTGTTATTCAACATTTTCTACTCTCGAATATTTTCCATCAAACTCTCCGTCGCTGGCTTGAATAATTCTATATCATGGATTCCGCGCGCTCCACTAGAGCAAATACATCGGATCAGACCCTCAGCCTTTCACCCAATACAACCTGCCTCGCCACCGTATTAATTAATACGTAGAATAACAAACAAGGCTTCGAACTACACACATAGCGTAATCCCAGGCATATATTTCACTTGGAGATGACTGCTCCGCGTCTGTGGGGCGCGCTCACCGGATAGCGCGTGACACTTCACAATGCCCGAGTCCATGGTGTCATCGGACAAGGTCGGAATATGTTCGTGTTCCTTTTGTTATTTCTTCGTGTTTGTTAACGTATGTTATTGTTAATTGGATCGCAAAAGAGGATATGCTGAGAAAGCACAATAAAAGAACTGTGTGAGTGCGAATCAAAAGGTTATGGGTTAGATTCATTCGTAATCATACTGAAGAAGGATCTCTTTAATCGGCAGGACCCAGGACCATAGGACGTCGGATTAGGAGCTTTTCCGGACTATAGAGGTTTCCTCCGAAAACGGGTTATCAGAATGAACGAACGAGATTTTATATACTCATATTTATAACGCATACTATGACTATATTACTATAATAAGAGGTAAATATCATGAAGTTAAAAAACAATGAAGGTAACGGTCATCAATTACTGTAAACGTCAAAGCGTGGTTTGAAAATTGGAGGTAATACGTACTTTTTAACTTTAACGGTCATTGCCTAAGGTGCAGGATTATGGAACATTCCGAATTTTATAATGTCGGACTACAGAGTCTGTACTGAACGATATATGAGATATTTTATTTTTAGGTGTGGGTAATCTTAAGTCGCGAATAATACCGGGAAAGAAACAAAGAATGTGTATCGATGGAGAAAAAAATAAAGATGTTTAAAAATGTACTTTGGTACCTAAATATTGGCAAGATAACATAAAAAAGGTCAAGAAAATAGAATTTCCTCTTAGAATTGTATAGCTTCTCGGTAATCATATTGTCAACAGCGTTTTTTTTACATTTCCCAGGTCGTTTCTTTTGTTTATCATTAATGATTTGATGCGAATTTACGCACTAAATTCAAAATCTTCTCAAGTGAAGTCACAAGAATTCAATTTTATTTGTTAATCATTCGTTCTATGTAAATCATTACTTAATTGACTATTAGGTTTTTAGGAGTGAGAAATTCATTTCAATGTGTCGTTTTTTCCGATTGGCTGCAGGCCGGATCGAACAAAATCCTGACTGGCGCGTACCTGCAACCCGTTAGGCGTATAAGAAACAAGTTGTCTAGGTGAATGTTACGGGCATCTGCATTCAACTGAGGGCAGCGTAAGAGGGACGTAGGTAGGTATAGATTAAAGATTTACTCTGAACTGCTCACTACAAAAAAACTACATGGTTGTTTGTTACTCCGTAAGACAGCGAAAGTTTGTCATGTGCGTCCTCTTTTCTCCAAGGTGACTGTCAGAAACAGCCCTTAACTTGCCCGCGATGAACCCTCACGGGCCAAATAACAGCTACGGACATCTGTGACAATCTCTGCTTTACACCGACAGTCAGGTTATTGCGTACAATCAGACGCGTGAATGAATTGTTTGTATCATCTGGTTAATTATAAGGCAATTCACTATTAATTTAGGAGGTTCAGGATATTTACTTTCAGATATGGTGAAATTAAAACAAACATTTTGAACAGTTTTTCATCATTTTATGGAAGTGGAAATATTCTTGTAAGTGACATGGCGTTGCAATGACCATGATAATTGTTTTAAAAATAATATATTACGAAATTTTGTGAATTGAATAATTGTGAGAGGTTGCAAACAACACACTTCAGCTGTAGTAAAGACATTATTATTTAGTTTCCTGAGTCTATATATAAAGCAACGTGTCTGCTTGTTTTTGAGGGTTTGATAGAAGACTTTTTGGTACGAAAGAGAAGTCGCGTCGTCATATTCACAATGGACTGCGACACTCCACGAAGAGAGTCACTGTTGGGAATCGATTCCTTTTTCTTTTGAGAACTCCGACCTTCAACTCTCTAGTGGCTGTAAATATGGCTTTGTTACCTGGTTCCTGACGAATACTAAGAATAGAAGACGCGGAGGAAAAGAAATGATCTCGGCTCTCTATTCAATGGCTAGGGTTAACCTTCAGAATGAGGAACGCTATTTGCGCTCCATGGTACGTATACCTGAGAAATTTTGAATTATAATATTTTATTGTTTTGCTTATTTCATCCTTTTATTCATTTCATTTATAAAAATAAATGGTAAGAATAATGTCATTTATAAGAATAAATGGTATAATTAAAGGAGATTTGACTAGATAATTCTCTCGTGAGCTCTGGAGATCAGGTTATTTTATTAACAGTTTTCTTTTACATTAAACGTTTTTTCAACCACAATAGACTGCAAGAAATGACTGCAATTGAATAATTCCTAAGGAGTAGTAACTTGCGAAGGCAACTACTACATGATTTATTAATATAATACCAATTTATTATGTCCCGCAAATATTTTAAGGTTTGTGCTGTAGTAGAATCTTGACATTGCAAGGGAATTTAGTCGCTCTTTATAAAAATAGTCTCATTCCGCAGTATGTGTTAGTCGGGAAGTCGCTCTTTATAAAAATAGCAAGTTTTGTATATTAGACAAGAGGGAAATGTAAAAGGTGTGGAGATGATAGGATAGTTCATCCAATCAGCCACTACTCCTGCGTCTACCCGTAAACGACGAGTTTAACGAACTAGGCTAGCATATTGGCTTAGAGTTCCTGTGTAAACATTACTCTGACTTCGGTTTTGTGGATTAAAAAGAGAATAACCTTTGGTTTAGTATTCTGTATATGATTATATTTTATAATGAATGAATTGTTCTTTCCCGATGTAGCCGGACTCCCGATTAAGTGTTGAAACAGTTTTCTTCAAAATGTGTAGACTCAGGAAACCTCTATAATCGTGGAATAAAACCATAAAAACGTAATTTAGCTATTCTCGACTCTCATGGAAAAAACAGTGCCGAACAAATGAAGTAGTAGCACACACGTCAGCTACAAAAACTAATACAAATGGGATTAGACTTTACAGACCGTGCTTTTGACTCGTATGTCCAATTCAGAGAAATTTATCAATTCTCCTCCCCGTTGGATTAGCCATTGCTCAGTGGCACCATGCGTTGTGGATGCCCACAGGGATCGCGAATCGGGTGGGGTTATTGGTGGAGCGACGGGGTGAAGGGAAGTAGGGGGTGGGGATAGAGTTGCTTTGGGAGTTCCCCGCGGACGCGATTAATCTTTTATCTCCGGCGACGCGCTGCTTTAAATATGCCATCGAAACCACCGTATGTACGCTTCCATTATGCACGCGAAATACTCACGCGCAGCCTCCATCGCGCTTCTGCAACGCTCTCTTGGTTTGAGTCTCGCCACGTCATATTGTGCTCATCCAACATCTGCTACATGGAATACTTCCTCTGTTCTTATCATAAAACAGTTACTGTCCTTTCTGATTTTTTTCATTTTTTCATTTTTTCTTCAAACTCCATTGTTTTGAAAGAAAACCTAGCATTGTAATATCTCCGAAAGTTCAGTAATCAATACGTGGAAAATTTTCAACTGAAGTTGTTGGAAAGTCTCCGGATATAGATATGAGACAAATATTGGTTGATCCAAGAAGTATTTGCAGTGGTGGACAAAATGGGTTAGCGATAAGTTTTCTTGGGGTTCTCCCCTTTCCCCTACCTTTCATTCCACCACAACTTTCACTCATCATGCACACTTCACCTCACTCACACTCACCCTTGTCTTCCCGATACAAGAAGGCCGTTTGAAAACAGGTAGTGGTCGAGTATAATGACCAGGACATAGAGGAACCTCCACGCGGTGCTCCGTGACTGTGCCACGAGAAACACAGTGGTGAACCCCTCTCATACAGAATCAATGCTGACACGACTTAATAATCATCAACGAAGGTTTTGGAATAGTCCCCGGATAACGATGATGGTTGACTTTTTCTGGAGATATCAACGAAATGTATAGTATTTGTCACAGGAAATTGTATAATTAACTGACATATTTATTAAACTTTGTGAAATTGTGTCAAACGACCAGTAATAAAGAATTAAAATTAGCAAGAGATGCTGGGTAAGTTCACTTATTTTGTGAATAACAGGGTAAGTCAAAAGTTGATTGACAATTCTAGATTGCTGAATATGATAGAAATTATATCTAAATTTTTAAATTTATTTTTATCATATCTTATATATCTATTTTTATATATTAATCTATTTTAACGATACATCTTTATTATAGTGCAATATGTGGTCTATTTCACCTTTTCAATTCGCAATCCATTAAAGACTTAATAACTTTACTTATTTTGATGTATCTGGTTTTACTCTATAAAGCGTGAACCTATGTTTTTTATTATTAGTTTATATACACTTCTTTATCTACAGACACTTATTTTTTAAACTTTAATAATCAAACATAAGGAATGTAAATTTGGATACCAAACCAATACACTATTTATTAAGCCAAGATTTTTCATAATTTATCAGTACTTTGGTGCATGACCATGGAATCATTGTAATGTTCTGGAGAATCTCCATTTAAACCTCAACTCTTCGGAGAGGGATAGAACTCGCAACTTTCTGAAACAGACCTTTGAATTTAAGACGTCATATTCTTAACGTAAGCTTGTCTTATTTTTCCTGATATGAACCAACTCCACATTTTCCCCGTAGTCATTTGTATTAACCACTCCCACCTTCACTAAAGCTCAACTCTGCTTTACATGCCACGATGTGCCCATCCATACATGCAATTTCTCAACCTGACTCGTAACTTCCCATTCCTTCCTAACATGTGCTAGCCACGGGTATGGTATATTCCAAAATGTACTGAGAATTCGTCCAAACGCTTATTCGATTAAGAGCTCATTTTTCAAAGTTCCTAGTAGATACTCATTATGTGAATCATATATATTCCCCCTTCATCCTCTAATGGTTTTATGGATTTAAGGAATGTTTTTTCATTCTTGTCGTACCTGATGCGTGTAATTATTCACTACATTAATACAAACTTGCTTACTTATCTCAATGGACATCGCCAGAATGAAGCACTGTTCTCATTTATTTGTTCATCGATTTGCTGACAGGAAGGAAGTGCTTTATCTTTCAGAGATATCTACGACAATACGACGAACCGAAAGTTGCTGAGGGGTTCATATTTTACTCATATTAAAAAATCAAGAATTCGTCTATTAATTTTTAAGTTATTAATTTGAAAAATATCTCTACAAATTCTAACTTTGTTACAATTCTGCAAAATTTTGCTTTTCTTTTGGACATATCTATTATAATAGAAATATAATAGAAATATGTTTTGAAAATTAATTTTACATGATCAAGAGTGCTTGAAATGGAACAAAATTGTAACTAATCACATATTGCGAATGTCGAAATAAATTCCTCTCAAATGTTTTGTTGCAATACATTCAAATGATATACGTACACTTCATTTAAGAGTTTCAAAATGACTGCAATGGTTTTGTTGAAAAAACGGTGGGAAAAAAGTGATTTGTTTCGCTTTCATAGCTCTTCTTATTTAACATCTCACTCTACTACAATGGATTCAGTAGAAAATCTCATGATAGAGTTTTGATCTACGATTTATACCTCGTTTTATTTTAATTTCTCGTTTACGTATATCATACGTACACACGTGAAGATGAAATTTAAAGTGAAATCTTTTTCAGGAAATTCCGTTTTGGTTGTTCCTTATTCCAAAAATGATGTGGTTTTGGATCGTCCGACCGTCTTTTCGTCTGGGCGCAACACTTCTGGCTAAATGGATGACTCGATTTCACTCTGACTTAGTAAATGGCGAAGTATGTGTTTGTTTTCAATACACGTGCTCTGAGCTTCTTTTACTTTCTTCTATACGGTACTTAACATGAAGCTAAAAAAACGCACAAGTGGTATTTTGCTTCAAATTTGGTGTAGACGTAGGAAAATAATTTTTCTCTGCTACACGACCACATTTATTAACTATTGCAAGAGATATGAAAACTATTTGTTAGGAACGACGTGCCAATCACATTCAGGATTCAACTTCAGAAAAGATTTAATCAATAAAATATTTAATTATGATAACATTCATTGTTCAAGGTGAAACACAATCCGAGATATGAAATACGTACGGTTGTACTTAAAGTTTGTATACAATGGATTTGCAATTAGCTAACGTTTTTTTCGTATGAGAGTTATCGGCCATAGTGATCATTAAATGAATGGTTTTCTTGCATTTGGCCAGGAAATATAAATATATGTATTCTTATTTCCTGGCCAAATGCAAGGAAACCATTCATCTAACGTTTTTTATTACAATTGCCTGATGGTGATGTATTCGGTTTTGCACTTATCTTGAAAATAAGCAATAGTCAGACCCGAAAATATGTTATTATAAATGTCTAAGTGGTTTTCCACATGTTATCAGTGGTTTTATGTACTCTTGAGTACAGAACATTCCGCCCATTTGCCACTCTAGGGGATAAAGGGTCACTGATGATAACTGAAATTGTCGAAAGACGCTTTGGCACCACTAATAAAACATTTTCAGCTCCTTCAATTAATTTCTTTCAAGTTAACATATTTGAGCCAGAAACTTTTAAATGTATGTGAAAAATTATTCGGAAAGGTTTTGATAATAATTTATTTGGTATACAACTTTGCTTTTGCCGTTTACCAATAGATGGCTTTAGCTGCATATGGTGGTGGAAATAAACAGATGTAGACGTCATACAATAAGCTTGGACATTTGTCAACATAGCCTCATCGAAAGTCGATTTGTGTCCGCATCTTAAAGTTTTCTCTATTGAATATGTCAGTTTACGACCCAAGTTTCCGTCATTTTAATTTTCTGCTTCAGTATGAAGAGATCTGTGGCTGAGGCTTATTGGATGCTCTCTAATACTTACGGTGAGACCGCTATTAGTGAAAGAACGTGTCGTGAGTGGTTTCAACGCTTGATTTTGACTTCGAAGACCAGCATGGCGGTGGAAGAGAGGTTTTCAAAGATACAGAATCGGAGGCATGACTTCATGAAGTCCCGTGTGAAACGCAAGAAGAATTGGCAGGATCGAAAGTGGATCGACTATCACGGTAGTAATACAACGAGAGACACGATAAAGTGATTTTGTAACATGACAATGCTTGTACCCATGTTGCAAAGTCAATCAAAACATACTTGGAAACGTTAAAATGGGGAGTCCTACCTCACCTGCCGTATTCGCCAGACATCACTTGTTTCGATCAATGGAACACGGTCTGGTCGAGCACTTTCGTTCACATGAAGAAGTCAGAAATTGGATCGATACATAAATCTCTTCAAAAGATGAGCAGTATTTTCAACGTACGCTGCCCGAAAGTTGAGAGAAAGTTGTTGCCAGCGATGGACTATATTTTGCGTCGGAAATATATGACAAATTTTTTTTACAATAAAACCTGGAATGTCGAAAAACGGCGGGAGCAAAGTTGTACATCTAATAATATTCATAAATTTACTGTCGAAAAGGAGTTATAAACAGTATGACCAAGTGGAGGACAATAAATAAATTGATTCTCTGGAAGCAAGCAAGGGACCATCCCATTAATTCCAATCAAGGCAAAGGCGTCTTTATTATTTCAGCAACATCCAAATATGTGAATAAAAATAGTTAACTGCGTGTTAAAATATCAACAAAATACAAAATAATGATTTAATAAGATGCAAACACTTTATTTCTTAAATATGTATTATTACCAAATCTTAAAATTATTAGGAAAATATTGTTTCTAAGTCGCAACTATTAAAATAACACGAAATTCGAGGTTGATTATTGTAATAGTCTTAAAGCAAGTGCCAAAAGAGTTTTGTACCGCTAGTTTATTTTATTGAAAAATAAAATTCCTTTCAACTTCGTTGCCATCACCTTCAATTCCGGAGCCCGAGGGTATATACGTGGCGATATTTTCCTTGAAATTGGTCATTTCCACGTTGAGCTCGACAATTCGCTTCGTGTAGGCACCTACGTCCCCGTGGGATGAACGCTGCCGCTGTCTCACACAAGAAAGGCTTGTCTGCCTTCGCAGCTAGAAAGCGTTTCGTTTCTCGAGGACGTACGGGTATCTCCCAAGGCTCAAGATCTCATCCTTCTGCTACTGCGAGATGCATCTACGTCAAGCCACCGGAATGGCTCCACCCTTTTTCACTGAAGGACATTGCTTTTGTGTGCACGAAACGGAATTCCTCGCCAACAGTGCTGAATTAAGTTTCCTGAGAACTAGCATTGCTCGTTTGCACAAATGGCTCCATTTGCCTCTTTTGTTTGCTTATATTGTGTAATTTGTGTCGAACAAACAACGACGCTGATTTCTTACGAGTTTCTATTCAGGTTTCAAATTGTGTGTCATGGATTATCTTCAACTATCAGACTTAAAAATAATATTTAAATTCGTATATAATAATTAAATTTATTAGGGAAATCTTGAAAGTAATACGATACTACAGTCTACAGCCACACAAAAGTCACACATACATTAGACGAAAGAGTTTCAGCGTTCGCCTTCTTCAGTCCTGTAGATATTATGTTTCTTTTCCTGTACTTTATTATATTTAAACATTATTAATTAAATAACTTTATGAATGTATGAACCTTAAATTTTGTTGTAATGCTTTTTCTCGTTAAATGCCATAAAATTGAACAGTCAACTAAGTAACAGTTTACTTTTCTGAAATCAAATTTGCTCAATGTAAATTAATTTGGATCGTTTATTTTATTTCTTAATTTTTGTTTTATTGAGGGCGATTCTCTAGCAAACTACCCAAACGTTTTTACAGGTGGTAGATGGGAAGTTTTACATTTTGGAAATGTTGTTTGTTTTAGCTATGCATCGTCATCCGAGCTTTTAGCTCTGTCATCCAGATATTAAAATACATCAAAGGGATCCAGGAATATCCAGTTTATAAATATGAAATGTATTGAATTAATACTTGGCATATTTTACAAATGTTTTATTTTAATTAATTCTTCATTGACATCGATTTCCTTTTTGTAATCGTTTCCGTTATTAAGTGTCTTTCTCTCATCAACTGTAGCATTTGTAAAAAGAAATAATGGCATGTTTATTGCTACGAAGCTGATAGAACTATGTGGTTTAATTATCGATGTCACACAAACTCCATTTCATATTAAAATATTTGAAGTCTCCACCTATATTCCCCGATTCCAATTTATGAGTTGTATCTTTTTATGAAAGATACGACAGGATTTTTTAAACTCTTTTTTGAAAAACCTAGGAACATCAAAAGTGTCACCAAATTACGACCAAACGAAAATGTAATTGATTTCTTTATCCAATAAAGTTAACTAGTTTTATTTTATTTTCTCAATAATTTCGATCATTTTGTGTGGCATTACTCATCATTAGTTTGACTCGTAGACCCAGAGATTTTATATGATCCAAACTACAACGTGCAATCAATTGTACAAGATATCATACCTTGCACTAATAGGGTTCACTTTGAGAAAAATTGATATAGCATGATCCTACTTGTGAATAAATATTCAAAAAATATATTAAAATGTAATGTAACAATTTTTTGATATGTATCATTTATTATAATTTTTAAGTTATCTCAGGGATAATTGTCTCTCATATTTCCTAAATTGGGCCGTGTAAATATTATTTTAATACGTTTTTAAATTTCTTTAAAATTCTAAATAGGTGATTGTTATATGTGTGGGTATCAGTGAAAATGCTAAATCAAATATTAAAAAATTAATTTTACACAATGTTGCATGATATCAAATGTAAATTTGTTGCGAAAACTGAACTTTCATGGGAATAATTAAATTTTCATAAAATTTAGAAGAAAATAGGTTTTGCATTTGAACAATGTTTGAAATCATTAAGCCAGGGATAAATCATCAAACCTAGGAATTTTGGAAGTGGAGCTTTAAATAATACATTAGTATAACAATCAAAAGTTATTGACTACACGAAAAAATATCTAGAAATGACAATACTCTGTCTAATACTTTACTAATATAGTAATATTTGTAAGTGACTATTTTAATTTTAAGATGACAGAATTTTTTTGGAAACGTGTTGAGGTCCTCGCGAAATGTTCCTTTAGTCCAATACCAAACAATACAGGCGATACAATAAAGGCGAAACCTTGCAGCTCTGTGAGGCGCTGTGTGCTCAAGTGGTAAGTGAGTATCATTACATGTAAACAAGTAGTTCGACTATTATTAACGTCCATTGTGTAATCAAATGAAATAAATACTTAAAAACTTGCGATCTTATGCAGAAAGTTTTTAAAAATATTTTCTGTGAAGAGCTCACTACGTTTCGACGTGGATCATCTGACGACGATATAAACAAGTCGGTCTTGGGTAATCGAGTCGAGCGAGCGTACTAGTGAGTTAGTGATACTCGCTAGCGGATAGAGACGCTACTGTCACTTGCATAGAGAATTAGTATGATATGTCGCGACTATGATATTAGAATGTGATATTACTAGCAATTTAAATAATTGAAGTGACTATCATCAAAATTGGAGAAGAATACGTGAAAGAATCCAGCAAAGAATGTAAAAGTGGTAAGGAAGACATTACGGTCGATTGGGATAATTGGAGGACGACGAAGTGGGGTATGAGGTGTCGCTCTGGGACGAAACTCGGCACCATCGCGGGAGCATCGGCGGGTGTCGCGACGCGGCGCGAGGCGAAGAGATGCACTTGTTATTTCCACGTGCTGTTCCACTGCGAGACTCCGCGCCGAAATTGCTCCTGGATATTGCGAGCTCTGAATATCTAAGAGCTTAAAGGAGACAATCGGACGAGACTCAACGCTTCTCACATCACACTGTCAACCTCTTCAGATGTGAAACTGTGATATTCGTTGGGTTTCTTCTACTTTCGCTCATAGTGTTATGCAGACTTGTATTGACGTTTTGACCATATGATGATATAGAAGATATTAATATTCTGTACTTCGAGCTGATGCACAAATCTTGTTCGTAGGGATTGGTCGATTTCAATTTTCGATACCTCTAGATGTGCCTGTATCGAAAAATAATGATTATCGATTCGACTTCAAGAATATGACCCAACAACCAACTTAATATTTCTAATGACTATCGAATGTGTTTGACCCTCCCATATCATAAATAAATCGTAAGATAATCTTGCTCGCAAATTGTGCATGAGTGTTGCGTTTTCCAGGGGAAGATGGTCGCAAACCCTGCCACGTCGTGGGAGTGTTTTACTCTAGAGTCATACAAATGATAGGGGTGTATCACGCTGTATAATAGTTTACATTCTCACACTATCAGTACAGAAGTTCCTAAAACTCGTTACGAATTCAAAAGAGATGTTGTAGAGTCGTATACATGTAATGCTAAAAAATATGATCTTGTAGATTAATATTATCCGTTTACTACACTACACATTGCGGTTGAAAAGGTGTTTGGAGAGGTGTATTATTCCACGGTAGTATCACATAATTATCTCCTTAAGAAACAATTTATTTCGTATAAAACGTGTATTATTTTAATTTTGAATGCAACTTTCTGCATTATTAATGTTATGGTGATTTTTGAAAAAATAGGATTCTTCTCTTTTGTGATTGTTTCTATTTGATTCCCGGTCTTCAACCTGGTAATATGTAGCAACACAAATATGATTTTAATGGGTTCCAGACGTTTGTGTTTTGATACATTCTTCTATTTCTGTATCAGTATAAAACGTAGAACCACAATTTTTGTATTAGGCCTTTTACTTACAAATTGAGGTAGTTCAGCTAACTCTGATATCCCTTTTCATATCCGATTCCTATCTCCGTATAGAACCATCCCATCGCCCCATTGAATTCATCAAATCCTTTGGCTCTCAGAGACTGTCCCTGTGCAACCATTCCCTTTTATTCCGTATTCATCTGCCTTTCTTTTGCCTTCCCAAAGGCACCCCATTCGTTTTCGGATCTCCCTTCTCCCCGCCCATTACCCAAAGGGCTCCTCAGTGCTTTTGTAGCAATTAACAAAGCACGGAGGAATTTAGCACGCTATCACAGTGTTCTACCGTCCCGCCTTAATAGCTCTACCGCGCACGCTGCCGAACAGGCGTGGTGGTTAATTAAGTGAAATTTTACGACGAGTGTCTTTGTAGCTGCGAGGGGTAGTACGGGAGGTGGGGTGGGAGGAGAAGTGGGATAAAGTTATTGAAACTCCGAGGTTGAAAAGGAATATGTTAGAATAAGAGAAATCTCTGACTAGGGTGCAAATGTGGTGATACTGCGAAAGTACTTGTGGTATAGTGACTGTGGGGCATTATGGTTGTGAAGGGTTTCCACGTATGTTAATTTTCCGTTTGAAGATGTGATAAAAAGATAATGAGGTGGAAAATAATATTAATAGTAATCCGTTCAATTATTTCCTATTTATTCTTTAGTAAACTCACGGAAATATGAGTTTCGTGTGAAAAACTTTAGTACACTGTTTCGGTTTTTTGAAATTATAATTAAAAATCGTTTAAAATATGTCCTACGTAGCACAATTTTGTGTTGGAATTCAATCAGTAAGATTTAGAAGATTGCAAAACGTTTTTAGTTAATTATAACTTTAAAACTCATTTATAAATTAATTAATGACTGTTTGTTTCTATAAAAGAATTCATTAATAATATTTATATAAAGGTACCTTCACATTTAAAAAAATAATCTGAGAACAGCCTGAATCCAAGTACATAGGTTTGGATTTTATCAGCGGTAAACTTGTGTGTGTGATCAATATCACATAAGCTGTTGTAATTTCTTTCTTTTCGTAATAAACTAGTTTAAGTAATATAATAGTTGTCAGAAAAAATCATTGACACGGAAGAAAGAAACTTTTGTTTGTGAAACTCCTTATATTCATGGTATTGCGAGAGAATGCGAATAAAAATATTAATATAGCTTGCTGAGGACCCACTTCAAAGCATAGAGGCTTTTTATTCTTAAGTATAGTTCACTGAAAGTATTCTTATAAAAAATCTCTTTATTGTAATTTTATATACGTGACATTAGATTGTATATTACCTACATACGCACTAAGATGATCACACACACAAACATGTACACCATAAAAAAATTAGTGCATTAATTTTTTTTGGTCTTTACATAGTGATCTTTACATGGAGTGTGAAATTATGTGCAATACTTTTCAGAAGTAGTTTTGTATGAACCATTAACCGAAAGAAGTATTGTTCTTTGCCCGTCATGGAATTGAATGGGATTTAATTAGTATAAGTCTCGTGAGATGAGACCGGTTTATGAGACTTGACTGAAACAGATTAGCAAGTAACATATTCGGACATGCGCCGGAGAACTCGTCGTGATACCTACATACATTGACAAATTCTTTCCCTAGAGAGGTGAAATAATGAATTTTCTTGGAAGAATGAAAGACTGAGAATCTCCGATGCATTCGCAAATCCTTATTTACATCGAAATAATTATGAAGATAAACATACTGTACGTGTTTCTTTCCTAACAGTATTATTTTGTATCTCACGTAAGATTAACTTTATTTCTCCTAAGCGTCATGTTCAAATAGAATATATATATATATATATATATATATATATATATATATATATATATATATATATATATATATATATATATATATATATATATATATATATATATCTTATTAATGCATATTTAAAATCCCAATTCAGTCAGTTGGAAGAGTCGTGTCGAGTCATACGCTCTGGCAGAGCAAAAATGGTCTTTCGATTCACAGTTTAGGATACTTTACATTCACTTACCGTTGATGGAATTTTTTCTTCTTCTGGTGTTATCGCCTAGTTTGCTAAGTGTATTTGATCAAGTATTCACTTTGAGAAATCTATTGTCACAAAATATCGAATAAAATATTAGATGTTATATCTACTTCACTTATTTTAAATAATGCTTTATTTTTTTAAAAAGTAGTTGTGATCTGCGGATTTCCACGAGGGAGCAATAAACTAACTTTCTTGTCGGAAACAAGCAAGGAATCATCCCATCAATAATTCCGATCAAGGGCTGAGGGCTGAATGATAGTGGTGGATTCAATATTTCTAAAATAATTTATTTAAATAATACGTGCTGTTACCGATCTATTTTCAAAATAAGACGTTATTAAGAGCAGTAGAAATTCAAGAGTTATTATAACACAAGTATGTATAACATTCACGTCTATATATAAATCCATCTCTTCACGAAGGAAAAAAATCAGAGAATAATCGGGGTCAGGATGGGTTCTTTCCATCGTCTTGCGATCTTTCTATCCTTCATATTATTTCCATCCTCTTGCGATTCAACGATGTAACCGGAAAGTGAATACTGGAGAGAGAAAGAAAACATTCCCGGCCAACTTCGACGTGAAAACGAATCTCTGGACTGGGTCATTTTCCCTGGCCACTACCTCGGCTACTCCTTCCCCGCGCAAAATGTGGTGGCAGCGTTAGTCCATGTTGGAGCTTCCGTCTTCGCCCTTCCACCCTCCACTTCGCCCGTAAACAGACGAGCGTCGTTGAGCTGGACCAATGCGAACAAAGGCGGTGCCGTCGACGCCTCTCATTATCGAATGCCAGTCCTGTTGCAGTGGGATTATTCCCCGCTTTTAGAGACTTCCATCGCAGGGCTCGGAGCCAAACGAAGGGACTGTTGGAAGCTGCTTTCTCGCGTTCGGGAGAAAGCACGAGCTCTAGTTTAAAGAGAGTGGAAATCACTTTCCTTAATATGTTTCTAACAAACCACTTGAAAGAAATCAACATATATTTATCCATCGTATCAAAAGTATGAGGAACAATATAACACATTATAGAAATATGCAAACTATGTTTCAGTAAACATTTGCTAAATTGTTACCAAACACATATTTTGTTCTAACTTCAGAGTAATTTTGACTATATTCTCGTCCATTATCATATTAGTATTGCAGTTTTATAAACGAACTTGTAAGAAAACTAGTTTCTGTACCGACACACACATTATGATAACTGATATAAGCTGCGGAAACGTTGTTTGTTAAAACAAAAATTTAATATACCCACATGGTCGTTGAAAATTTGCAATATTTAGAGTAATTTTTTTCTTAGGTGCATCTCGAACGAACACCAATGTATATTTAATTGATGAATAAATAACTTTCCAGTCTATGGACGATGGACTTTCATTACTTTGTTGTGGATTAATTCAAACAACGTCATTATTTATGACATGTATGATGGAACGATGGATGTTAAAGAAAGAAGAAGAAAGGACATAAACAGCGTGAATGTGGTGTGTATTGAATGAATATTTCAGACGAAGCTTTCTTCGAGACCGATATCTGGTACTCACTCCATACTTCGTCGAGGTTGCATCAAAATTTATGATACGATCATGTGACAATCGATGGTGTTGTCATATTTGACTTACAAACTGCTCTGTCACATCTAACATTGCTATGAAATAGATAGAAGGATGTATCAATAAGGGGACAAATAATGGTTTCTGCAAAAATCGATTAATATATTTAGTTATAAACCAAAGAAATTGTAAAATTTAATCAATGACTAGAAATATGTCTCATAGATATTTCTCCGGTGAATCAAATGAAAAAATCGATATTTACATAATAATTTTTCAGAAATATGTATATTTTTTAATTTATAGAAAATATTAATTCATATTTTTCAGAAAACAAAGTTGTCAATTTATGGGATATAATTCTAACTGATTATTTCCCTAATTTATTGCTTCCTTAAAATAAAAAATATTGAAATCATGGATTGTAAACAATCTTTTATGAATTGAAATTTTGTCTTCCATTTCCACAAATTCGTCACAAATTTAAAAAAATAATTAAATTAATGAAGGGTTTGACGTGATTAATATTTTTTTTAGAATTTTTTAAGGAACAATAACCTGAATTAAATTTATTTGATTGTTTGGTGAAACAATTCTCCGCAAATTTGTCTATTTTAAAATCGGGGAATTACATTTGCATATCGATATTTTTGTTAATAAAAGCAGCTTTTTTACTTTTACATATCAAATAAAAATAATACTTTATTTTACTTATAAAATAATGGTAAACAATTGGGAACTTAAATGTTATAGTGACAGATTCATTCGATGAAAATTCCGTTTTTGCTAAATTTAATATATTTTGTTTGGTTACGTAAAATACACATTTTTAGAATGTAGTATTTTTAATATTTTTGTCACTCCTGTGTTGTAAAAATAACTGACATCAATGATCTACAAAACTGGTATTATGTCAATACGAATAATAATTCAACAATTCAAACATCTTAATTAATTTATTAAAACTTGAAGATAAAATTTATTATTGGATGTACCTATCCATTCACAAATATTTGATGGATAATAACTCGTAAAATCACATGTATATTTACAGCTTAATTGAAGCAATTGAAAATGAAGGATTAATTGCGATATTGATGCTCCCTTGCGGGAATCAGAGACCAAGCATTTATTAATAATTCCAGGAAACGTTGAAGTAAAAGACATTGAAACCCACGTAACAGAGAATAAAGAAATTGAGAGAGGAGGAGGAGGAATATTCGCGTGACAGGTAGAAGGCAGTGAAGAACTCAGCAACGGAGACGGAGTATATTTGTGATTCTGGGAAGTTTAAGAATGTCGAAGAATAGAAGGTCATAACAATAGAAGGGATTTAGAAGGCGAGTTATATAAGAGCAGCGGCGGCCGAAGTAGCCAGTGGGCTTTGAGACTGAGGTTGGAGCAAGGATTTGAACTGAAGGAACGGTAAAGGCGAAAGGAGCGCGGGATGGAGATCAAGATTGGAGAGAAAACGACAGACGGAGACTAGTAAGAAAGAGAATAAAAATAATGAAAAATGTGGAAAAGAGATGGCGGAGTAAGAGTGGTCCCATTGAAAAAAGGCAGCAACGGCTTATTGAAGTGGCCTGGTAGAGCACGGGAATTAAGATGAAGGGAAAAAAAAAGAATAAAAAGTCATTCGCAGGAAACTTAACAAGGAACAGATAGTGAGCACTTGAGCAGAATGAGCAAAGTTTAGAATAAAAAGATTATTCAGATTGAGAGAATATTTTTGCTCTGCTTTCCAAATGATCATGGTGCTCTACAATGTAATTACCATAGAATTCCATTCATTAGAGAATTCTTAACATCTATAAATGTAAAACATTTAGTTGGTTTTGAAATCAAAGGCTTGTCGAAAGAAACTTTCTCTCATTAAATACGTATATGTAATTTTGCCTACAACGTGATAGCAGCATTTTTGGTGACAGTAGTCAATATTCGTAAAAGATATGCGTAGGTAAGATGACAAAAGAATGTTCGAACAACATTTTTTCGATTACTATTATTATTATTATTATTATTATTTATCTTCATGAACTATTTTCACAAATTGTAGTTGGATTCAGGTGAGGTTTAGGGTTTATTAAGCATCCTCACTTCAAGCAATATCACAATTAAAACATCTTCTGACTATTCTACAGGTGTTAAGGGTGGCTGTTTTTTGTAAAGTTAGAAATATGTTTTTTGGGAGATGAAACCGATTGATACTGTTAGGGATGACTCCAGTGATCGACAGGACTATAGCAACTATTTATTAGGAACAATTTTTTTCTTCGGTGTCTCGAATGAATAATTATTATATTATTATTAATATTTATTATTATTATTATTATTATTATTATTATTATTACTATACGAGTACATACATTACTCTTATAGTAGGTAATAAAAAATGAATTCAATTTTATGTAGATAAATGCAGTTCTTTTGTATCCTTTCCCTAGTTATGTTTCTTAGTGTAAACTGAATACCTTCAAACACGACACCACACACATGGCAGTTAATAACGGTGATTACCACAACTCATGTTCATTACTACTAAAACATTTGTGGACGATTTAGAATTGTAGTTTCAGTGACCCATACTTACGACCAGTTTGTCTGTTTATGTTCACATCGTTAAAGGTTGAGTTGCAGTGTAATTACCTCTGGACGTTTCCTGTATTATCAAGAAAGCCGTCGAAGAACGGAGCTTAAATGAGAACGTGTATGAGGCTCTTATTGTTCGTCGGGGTGTGCGAGAGTGGATAAACGGCTCAATACGACTCACCGCTTTCTCACTAATAGATTTCTGCTTATTCCACTGCGATCAACACAGCACGATTTCATGCACGATGAAAAGTAATATTTCGAAATTTGACTTATTTTGATAGTTTAAATACTTTTCTATTATTTTATTTTGATTGACAAAATAACATTTATTTGATTAAACATATTGGTCATTAATTACAAGGACAAATTATATCTTCCCATTTCGACGAGTCATGCGTGTTCCAAAACGAGTAGCTACACTCCATCACACGTACTCTTACTAAATTTATTATTACAGCAGGAAAAACCGCTACATTAATGATAATCCGTTACCATATTATCGTCTTTAATAAGATATAAATATTATTTCAGAGCTTCTGTTTTACCACAAGAAATATTTTGGAATATGGTTCAACAACTATAAATCTAGTATCATAATTTCTCGATTTCGAAACCATCAGCGAAAGGTTTTGGTTCAATTGCCGAAATGGACGGGGATATTTTTGAGTGTAATTTCATATAGCGTTTCATTTATTGTTAAATCTTACTATTGTAAAATTATTTATCCTGCTTTTGTTAATTTAGATGAAAATATTATTAATTTATAAATAACATTTAAAACTGTAATAACATCATTAAATAAAAAAATACATCGCTAAATTAGGCGAGTTATTAAGATATTGTTTTTATTGACCAAGCCCTCAAGATACTATTTCAATTATATTGAGTGGTCAAGATCCAGATCATACGAACTCCTACATCTGTCGATGTGAGGTTTTCAGCTAACCAAATAAATAAGTAACTGAAGAAAAATGTTTCCATAATTAATGAAAGAAAAATTGTAAATTTGATTAAAGTTGATTTGGATAAAAATATTACTTTCAGGAGATATTTGTACTTTCACCTTTTTCTCTTCCATTCATTGAGATTCACAGATAATTTTGAGAATAGTTTTGTTTAGAGAATGTGTATTAACCAATTAACAATTAGGGTTGGAGAGCACGTGGGCGAACCCTATGAGTTTTTTTTAGCTAGAGACTCCCTCACCTACTCCATGCAAATATCGATTCGATTTAAATTCCTCGCTTCCCTAACACTTTAACCTAGGAGCAGTAAGTGGACGAGCGGTGTTCAACCTGGTCACATCATAACAAATCACATTTTATACGTATACTCGTTACTACATAAGTTTTCAATTAAGTATTAATAACTAATGAGTTTTTTAGAAGGATTAAATAGAGTGCAGATTATAGACAGTCAAATACTTCAAAGTTCACAGAGTATATCATTTATTCAATATTTGTTGGTCTTGAAATAACGGTCGACGTTTTGAAGTGTATGTATGACCTCATCTTCAATTTTACATGAATTTAATTAACGGGTGTTGTTAGCATACAACAGTCAACACATAAGTAAAATTATATAACAAATACATTAAAATAGGACAAGTAATAAAAATTAGGTATCAAAACCTTGCCTCTGAATAGTAGTGAAGAGTATTAACTTAAGTGAAAGGTTATTTTCACTAGTCGCTTTCTTGTTAAAATACTTCTACTAAATTCGAAATTTCTCGTCAAAAATTCTCCCGACTATTTTAAGCTTTTAAATATATTCTTGATAATTCTCAATGGCATAGTTAACACTTATTTATTTAACCATGTAACAGACCATACTTTATCGTTTTTCCGGAGTTTAGTATTCAATGGTTTTGGTTTACTACAAGAATTCTTATGGAATATGGTACAACAAAATTTAGCAACATAATTTCTAGATTGCGAAACTATCAGCAGAGGTTAATGGTTCAATTACCGCATCAGGCGTGAATATTTTTGTGTGTGGTCACTTATTGTGTTTCACTTATTGTTAAATCCTATATCTTCGTAATGTTGAGTTATTTCATGGTTAAACACATTCAATTAGAAAAATAAGAAACAACGCAAAGATTTAAGTTTACCTAAGCGATAAGAACGAAGAGAAAAAAAGTATACTTGAAAGAACTGACAATGTAATGGACCATTGAGATATTAAATAGGACAAACACCAAAATTTTTATAGACGCTCTTATACCGTTTTTAATGTTTAAGAAAGTATTGAGACATCCATAAGCGAAGAAATACTGTTCAGTTAAATCTTGCACGACCACAATTTAAAGCAAAGGAAATTATTTCTGTCGTAAATAATAGCGCTATGAAGTACTTGAAGAATTAACATTTCTAGGCGCTATAGGTCTGGAAGCTAGCGTTAAATTATACGTCGACTTTGAACGAGTTAATGTGCTTGAAATACGAGTTTCAACGAATGATTGATTCTGTGTTAAGAATCATTCACTGAAAAAATTGAAGGAACTTTGTTTTGAATCTTATAACTAGTGAGATAATTTTTCAATATTATTAATCAGTAATTTTTATTTTAAAAGACACAATAAATTTCAATTAGTTAAGTATTTTTTCTTTTTCAGTATATTTCTTTGAATCAAAATTTCGATAATTTTTGACATTATAGTTTAGAAATATTTTCTATGTGCTGTTCATAGTGTTCATGTTGAGTTTCATTCCACTATCCAAATTCCAAAACATAAAGCTAAGCGTAAAATGACTTTTCATAATATCCCTAGTCTGCGCTCTTAACTAAGGCAACTTCGTCGTGTCACTATTTTTTTCTTGAACTTCGTATTTCAAGAAATGTAGAGATATTGGGTAGATTTCCAAGCAGAACCTGAACTCCAACAATGTGTATTCAATTCACATATTCAAGAAAAAGTTAGTACTCTGTTTAATTTGCTAATATAAAATATGAGTATTCCAAAGCGTCTATAAACACGAATTAATTTTTTTAAACCTATGCCAGTTGCAGGAACATTTGACATTACTTCTTATTTCATAAAAAAACTACATCCTTGTTCTAGAAACAAAATCATAAGTACTACTGTTATCGATACGTGAGAATACCCATTTTTATAATGCTCTAGAGCTGGGATGCACCGTGGCATGGCCAACCAACATTTCCAAGTCGTCCTGTATGTACTTGGCAGTACTGCAGCGGTCTGGAGTACTTAGAATTCATTCGTTTAGTCGACGCATGTAGAATTGTCAGTGGTCTCAGTATGGCTTGGAAATAATAGTCGGCTATTTCCGTGGTCAAGGCATATTACAGCAACAATAGAAATAACAATAACAATAATGTGCCTTTACTGGTGGTCTGCTCTTCCGATTGACCTTCACACATGATTTTTATATACTTTATAAATGAATTAACAAATGAGGAAATCCTATGTGTACTTCAACCTGATAATCAAAACCAACCCAGTGACACTTTAAACGATCGAATAAAATCCAGCAAAACCCATCGGGATATTTGGGTGAAAATACATATATGGTTTCTATTCATCGATGACAAAACAATTTGATTTCATTTCTGTGATGAAGAGATTGCTATATTTGTCTTTTTCTAAATATTCCCTTGAACCGAATTTCTCGGTACTATTGTATTTCTTTCTCGTGTTCTTGTGTACCGCATTGCTGCAATGTTCTTACTTTCATCAATCCTCACCCTTAACATAATCTTTATTTCGTCTCCTTCGCTACGCGATACAGACGTACATTGAGTTCTCCAAGCGCTTGGAGGCCACACGCCATAAAGCTATAAAAAGAAGTTGCTTGCACAATAAAAGTGAACCTTCCCCATCAACCACCACCTCTCAACTATCTTCTTCTGCCTCGAAATCCAGTGGAGTTGTTTTCGAAAAGAGCTTGGTCTCGATTTTAATGCGCGTATAAAATAATCTATTCTATCCTCAGCGACATAGTTAAGTTTGATGAACGTAACCTTAGTTTTATGATTTTAGTGTTCCTAATTCTATTTCCGTTAAAGAAACTCATTAAATATTTGAAAGAAAGAAGCGTACTATATTATTAGTTGAGGTAAAGATAAATACATAAATATATTTTTAACGGTAATATTTCTGTTATTGTTCAATGATGTGTTGGGTAATCAAGAGTTATTTATAATACAAGACTAGGGAAAATATAGGAAGCAGACCTTTTAAAGACTGGCAAAATATTGGAAGATTAAATAATATCAAGAACCTTCCTATTTTTTTCAGCGTAATATTATTTTCCAGTAATGTTATATACCAATATAATATCACCAATATTTGAGAAAATCTTGTGTGTTAATATGTAAACGAATATATATTACTTGTTGTCAATAAATCAATGGTTTTAATATGATAATATTTAATATAAGAATATAACATTTTAAAGCGTAATACTTCACAAATGTATGAGATATCCTATTTTTGGGCATTTTATATTATATAAAAAGTATATTATAAAACTACTTTTTTCACAAATTCACACAATTATTAAATACAAAGTAGCATTCAATTTAGTGCTGAAAATAAATTAAAAACCGATTCGTTATATGATGTGTATACCAAAATGATTGTGACGAATTTTTTGTAAACACTCAAATTCTTTTTAACTGAATCTCAATATTTTGAACTCCTCGGGTATCATCATAGTACCGCGTCATAAACTTCTCGACCCATAACTTTGCAGAAATCTTCACACATCACTTCCAAACCAGAAGACTGATGCAGCGCGAGAACGCGACTATATAGGTGTACATTATACATCACATCTCCTCAAATTCAGGGCAATAAAGAAAGCATTAAATCACTTATTCAGCTGCCGCTTACGACCAGGTGGATTATGAGGCGGTCGTTCGGAACACTCCAAGGACTGGGGACTTTATTCCAAGAAACTCGCTTTCTAGATGGTAAATGTTTTATTTTTAAGCTTCTTCCTTCGGTCCTTAAATTCTAAGAATCTTGCTTTTTCTTTTTCTAGCCAAAGCTAGCTTTTGGTTTTTGCATTACCATTCTGGTGCTATTTTATTAGTAAAATAATATAGTATAAAAAATCAAATCTTTCTATCTCAGAACAGTTTCGTTTGCAAACGTAGGTTTAACATATTTGCATCTTAAACTTCCATACTTGTGAATACAACTTGCCCATTTGTACGTGAGAGGTGCGTGGTCTAATAATATTGATGTGTTTCATTCATTTAAATGTATGTATTTAATGATAAACTGTTCAATT
>NNCF01125955.1:802284-836485 GCA_002313205.1 Laupala kohalensis
TATATATAAGGACAAGAATCAGGAAATTGCGAATATAGATATCAAATTGCCCTGTTCTTTGTGAAAACCAAAATACTTTGGTACGGAAGTGCTTACTAAACAAGCACAAGATATACTTTCCTGTACTGTATTCACTTGGTCACCTAATGGCATAGTTACTTTTGTAACTATGCTTTTTGGAGAAACCTTTCCTAGCAGTTGAAGTGAGTTGTCTGCAGATATATAAGCAGAAGAAGTGACGAAACATGGTGTTGAGAGGGGTGGGGACAGCGACTGGAGGGTTGGGTGGAGTCCAGCTTCGAAGCTCCCATCTGCTCACGCCAACGCTCTCGTAAATAACGAGGGTTGAAGCTCTCGTTAGCTCCGTCTCGAGTAGTGCGCCTGCTCGCCAGTGGCAGCGCTGAGGAGCAGGCGGACGCATCGAGAGCAGAAACTTCGAGAAAGTAGGTGCGAAGAGAAATTGATTTTTAAATTTCATAAGGACCTCTGTGGAAAGAAAATTATTTTGTTTAAGTTCAATACAACATAACGTTTTTCAATTCAATATACGACTAGAGCTCCAAGTTTGTCAAATCACTTAGGAATATAACTTTTTTCTTTATTTTTGTTGTAACTGTTATAGAATACAACACTATACATTGTAATAAAAAATAATTTAATTTCTATCTTTCAATGAATAGTATAGTATAAACAATTGGACCTCGTTTAACTCGTTTAAAATGCGTATGAGCATGCAAAAACATGGCGATCGTGATTTATGCATCACACTTCGGACAAAGTTAAATACCGTTTTGTAATATCCGGTGACATATAGATAAAAGTGATGTAAAAATACAACGGAAAATTTACTTTCAAATCAAAGTATTCTTTCATCAATAAATAAATAATTAAAGACTTGCGACTTTAATTAGTTGTTTATTACATTATATAATGGATGTTAATTGTAGTAGTAATAATAATAATAATAATAATAATAAATTTATTGTCAAAAACAGTACAAACTGCGTATGACCACGTGGAGGAAGAAAAAACTTATTTACTCTCCGGAAGCAAGCAAGGGACCATCCCATCAATTCCGATCAAGGGCCCTAAGGCAGAGGCGGATTCAAAAATTTCAGCAAAAGTTCCTAGATAAGATAAAAAATTAGCTGCGAATTATAATACATATATAATGTCAATATGTTTGTAATTTAACGCAAATATGTTTGTAAATTTACATGTACAAGTTATTATCGAACTATAGATTAATCTGAGTATAGTGTTTAAAAATCATAAGAGTTGAAAAAAAACTAAATTCACGATTTATTAGTAGAATTTGTTCCACTAAACTTCCATCATTTTCGTGATATAATATTCTTTTTTTTCCTCCATAAGACGCAATGTATTACATCATAAATTATAATGGCAATTATGTCATTTAAATTATCGACGAGGAATTTTTTTTCAAGTTGAAATAACAATAACTACATGTTATTCTCTTTATATATGTCGGTTTTAGATATTTTAGTGATTAATTGTACCTACTCTAGTTCTACCTTCAACTCAGGTTAACTATTCAACAGACGGGTTGTGTGTAAGCTACATTGGTAAATTGTTGAAGTCAAATGGATGTCTACCATTAAGCTCTACGAAATAGCGAGTGGTTACGGTTGTAGTCCAGACTGACAGTTACGTACTAGGATACTCATAAACCAGTTTATATCTCCTGCGCACCGGTTTCATTACTTTTTAGAGTTTTGAAATGAAATACTGTACTTCCATCAGTTATAAAAGCAACGCATATTTCAATTTTTCGCAGAATACGCAATCTGGATTCATTGAGAATTATAACAATCATTCTAAATTTTTATCATTATTATTAGTTAAAAATAAACTCTGTTACGCTACCTGTACCAAACAAAAGAAGATAAATGGTTGTGTCCCCGTAACGCAAACAGATAATCACAGGGATATGACACTTACCATGCCATTCTGACTCCTATATCTGGGTCTTATTTGGATGTATTATTTTCAACAATTTAAATAAATGTTTCGTGAAAATATTCTCACAACATTAATTTGGTTTCAAGTTAAAGTGAAAATTCCTTAGCTTTTAAGAAATATGAAATGTAATGGAAATATAACATTTTACGCTGGGGGGGAGGGACATAGTGACACAGAATTTAAGCAATTCCACAACCCTTAATCACGTACAAATACTACGATTTACAGTATAATTTTGAGGAACGTTTTAAAACATTGTAAGGTTGAGTTATGAATATTTACTTTTTTGCTTAACTTGCAAATGCACAGAGCTGGTTAATATCAGTAAATTTATTGTCAAAACAGTAGTACAACCTGCGTATGACCATGTAGAAGACAATAAATTAATGGAAGCAAGCAAGGGACAATCCCATCAATTCCGATCATGGGCCCTAAGGCAGAGGCGGATTCAAAAATTTCAGGAAAACTTCCCAGATAAGATAAAAAGTTAGCTGCGAGTTATAATACATATGTAATGTCAATATGTTTGTAATTTAGCGCATTAAATTTATTTTACATGTACAAATTATTATCGAACTATAGATTATTCTGAGTATAGTGTTTAAAAATCATAAGAATTGAAATAACAGTAAATTCACGACTTATTGTTACAATAAACACGCGCCTAGACAAAGCCTAGAGAACCTCTATAAGATATCCGCCTCTGTTCCAAGGAAAACCGGAGGAAAACCCCGACCGATGTGATATAATATGTGGAATATGTTTAGTATATGGAATATGTGGAATACTTAAGTACAAGCTCCCAACTTCAAGATTCATTTCCCAATACGTCACTGCTACTCAAGTTTCAAGAAAGATGCAATAAATTGGGAAAAATACTGAAGGAAACCATACATTTTTTATTTTCTCATTTTTATGAGTCTTATATTAGAAAACTATGGTAATTGCACAGTCAGATTTCTTCCAGATACATACGGGAAAAGGTCTTGGAAAACTAGTTCCCGAAATTTTGAGTTGATTTCAAGTGTCTTGTATGTACGTGAGTTTCATAAGGACCGACTCGAAGTGTGGAATCCTCACTGTAATTAAATTAAATTTAATATTATAAATATCGGTGGGATATATTGTGTGATATGCACCCAGGGTTCATTATTGACGCATGTGTCTTGCGGTTAAAAGGATTCTTAGTAAAGATTAATAATTTGTCAGGTCTCATATTGTCGTATTTCAGGTTTCAAACTCCATCTTACTACGGAATTTTTTATTCATCAACCTATACCACTGTTGAGGATGAATTGAACCGAATCCAAAGTCCTCCTTCAAAATTTCTGCGTTAATATTAAAATAATTAAATTGACTGTCGAAATGAGTGTAGTACATGCTCAAGTTTATTCAATTATTATGGTTTCCGTCATCTCTCGCTCTCTCTTTATCCACGCTAACTTCATCTCTACTTTGGAGTTTACTCCCTTCACAATTCCTTCTAACGCTACTGCGAAGATAAAAACTTTTATTTTCTCACCCGGATTCAGCCAGACCCGACTCGTTTTCTTGAAAAACCCAATTGTCTCATCACTTAAGCTTTTATCATTTTACGTATTTTTAAATCCTATCCTTTTCGTCTTTATTTCTTCTCTTTTCGTAGTACCCTTCTCTTCACATCCCATCCATATACCTGCTGAAGCATAATAATGTACCATTAATTAAAGATATTGGAACTTATGATGGACGAATACTATATATTTTGTAATATTAAGTACACAAAATATATAGTGTTCATGCATCATTAAGTTGTAATTTATATATATATATATATATATATATATATTGGACGTTAATAGTAGAATGCATCATTATTCAATTCAAATATAATTCCCTTTTAAAATGTACTCTTTTCATGTAATTTATCAATAATTATTGATAGATAACTATCTCCTAAAATATTTAACAAGATTGACTNTCTGTAAGTTTATGTTGCTATCTTAACCTTCATTTCCGTATCCATTAAATTATCTTCCTGTCCCTGTTACCTCCTCCCCAATCTTCTCTTCTCTCGCTTGTGGTGCCAAGGCTTTCGTTCCTGAACACTCAACTGCCGGTTGACAAACACACTGAAGTGGAGCAGTTTTATCTGGCACTTGTGCCAAATCGATCTTCCCAAAGTCAGCCTCCCTCAGTTGGCCACGAAGACGGGTAAGGAAAGGTGGGGTGGGGTAGCGACAGACACGCAATAGCCCGTGGAGACAGGGAACGCAATGGATGAAAAGGGGCACAATGAAGAACAGAGGAGACTGGAGGAATACGGAAGGAAAAAAAACGTTGAACTACTTCACAATATACTTTATTGGGGTTTATTAACGTACAACGTTCCCACTCAAATTGAATCGTCATTAGGTGAAAACAATTTGTAACAACAAAAATTAACAAAGCAACAGAACAATTGAAAAATATTATTTAGAAAATTTAAAGAAATTTTCATAGATCAGGGGCTGAACATACAACAAATATTCAAAATATGTTTCTTAAATGAGATATTTAGGATGGAACCTACTAGATGATTTCATTTTAAGAGTTATGTTGACGTAAGCATGAGGTTGATTTTCTTCTAAATGTATGGACATTAAATACACATTTGTTTTTCATTACGGGCAATATACTACAATAACGATGAAAAATTACAGACTGTAGTTGCATCTTATTATGAGAACATTACTTGAATTCAACCGTTTCTTCCTCTTGCGAATAGTTCATATGGTAAATGAATTTATCATATTAAATGAATTACGATACGAACTACGTAGAAGAGAACAAATAAACTGAAAAGTAATAAAAAATACATCACGTATTTTTAGGAACTTTTCTGACGTTTCGTGTAGTTTGGTATGAATACTGGCAAAATTGTTCATGATGCCCGTAATTTTGTTTTGTAATGGTAATAATATTAGTATAAATAAATGAAATACAACTCGAAATTATATTCATAAGCTTAAACCAAGGGGATTTTAATGCTACAAATAATAGAAATTATCATCGGGTAACATTTTCAGTTGATCAGTAACAATCTCTTGATTTAACGTGCGTAGCGAAATCGGTGACTATCCCTTGATCTAGATTAGTAGGGGGGAGAGTATCATGAAGATAATTAAGGCTCGTTTAAAATTTATTTTATGGTGAATTTTGTGAATATGTGGAAACTCTACATATATGGTTAATGTGTGTACTGAAGATGACATATATACACAAATTAGCACTGAACTGCTAGATAAATATTTTACAAATTCCCTTCTTTAAAGGGGTGTCTGTCAATTTCGTTAGTTCTCTCCTGTCGTTTTCCTTGTTAGTGTTAGCATAGAAAAGTATTATTGCTCTAAAACGAATTGCGTGTCAGGAACACCTCTGCCTCTACGAGCTTAATTTGGTTTCTTAGTTTACTGAGAGCAAATACTGAGATTAGCCTTGTCTCTTTTGTATTTCAATTTAATTCAATGTAATTCTTTCGTAAGTCTAAGCAAATATATATTCCGCAGTCTTCTGTTTACTTTTTGATGATTTAATTAAATATCCAACTTCTCAGAAAAAGAATGTATATATTATGGTTTAAATATTTTCTATATCGTAGCCACAGTGTAGATTAATATCGATTTAATGAAACCAGTATTTGGTTTTACGGGACCGATTAGTTTATATGGGAATATGATTAATTTTGTGCGTTCGTGTAATGAATACTTTGAAATGTAGCATATTTATATATAATACACAATGTTCATACGTATTTTAAAATGTAAATAATATAAACACAAGTATCTTCAGAAATTACGCAGGCGAAAACAGAAACGTCACCTCTTCCAAATGCGATTTTACTTGCTGTAAAGACATTTTATAAGTTCGTATGTGTAACCTTCGTATGTACCCATATGCACTTCACATAGTTATATTTACCTGCATAATACACTAAATTCCAGATCCTGTATGTTGTCACAGTTATTGTATAAACACTAGATAGAAACGTGGGCGAGTGTAGTCAAAGGCGCTTAAGAGTACAGTAAAAATTATCACCGTCAGATGGTGTTCGTGTTCCGGAGGAGACAAGAGACGAAAGGTCAGTCGGTTTCCTCGCGCAGGGACTTCCCCTCAGGGGCGACCACTACGGTCACGTGTTCGCCTGTCCAGGGAACGTCCTGAGCGGAGGACGGAAGATGGGGGGGGGAAAGAGTAAGCACTGAGGTTGAACTCACACCGCGGGGACGTCGTCGGCGCTCGTCCAGGAAGTGTCCTGGAAATAAAAGCGACATAAAATGCGACAGTGGAGACAGTCACAAACTTTGCAAGAGGGAATGCGAGAATGGTAATATGGTTTGAAGGGTGGAAAGCTAACGACAGGGAGAATAAAAAGAGCAGCTTGGGGAGCAGATTTAAATTCGGAAATAAGAGGGTTTTTCATTATTATGTGATCTCATGAATCTCTTTGTTTTCTTGAGACTTTGAGATACATTATACTTTGTATATTAAACAGTTACGTAGTACATCGCTGGTTAAAGCAGTTGCTTGTATTTACGAGCTATACTATGCATATTTTGCTTAAATTTTCCAATTATTTTCAATTTGTTGATGAGTTATAAAGGATGGAAAATTAATTCCAAAATAAAAACTAATTCCAAAACAAATTATAAGAATGAATGATTTATTCTTCTAACATTTTCTTTTATTACTACTTTTAACTTTCCAATACCTATTCGTTGGAGAGTCGAACTCTGGCCTTCCTGCTCTCACCACAAGCGTGCTACCTCTGCAGTCCGTGGTGCAATACCGGCTCGTCGCCATTTTCACTCGTGTAGTTTATTTGTTGTTATAAATTGATAGTAGTACATACTATTTTAACTATAATATAACGGTAAGTAACTAGACCGAGGAGTTTACACTTTTTTTTCGAAAAGTGGATGGAAACGTGATGAATAAAAATGAGTATGTCTTGCACCCAGTTTTTCTCCTGCACTAAGTGATTCGCGACCAGTTACAAGAGGATTCGTGGAAAATTATTACTCAGTAATTTGTATTTAATGTACGTCAAACAAAGATATATTCTTTCAGAGGGTAATTTTGAATACCAAATCCTGAAACTTTAGCTTCTAAATGTAGATGAAACTGGATCTACAATTTGTAAATACGTACTCGCACCCCATTCAGATAGTGACAGTGTAAAATGTATTAAAATCTCAGCAATAAGATTGATTTGAAGAGAAGTTCAGTCATTCTTACATATCAAGAATTACCATATTAAAAGCTTCAAATGATCCCACGTATTTGCTATAAAACTGTTGATTTATTAATATTTGTTCATCGTGCATTCTTGAACATTATTATGATGTATATGTGCTTTATATCAAAATCAATGGAACTATCTTAAAGTGAGTTAGTTGTTTTTGCCTACACAAGACTGTGTAAACACAGTGTCTGACAATTTATCATTCTCGAAAAAATAATTCGTTGCTTCTGATATATCTTGGATGATTGATTTTTCCTCTGAGAGTTTCGGTGGTTTCCACATTTTCAACCGTCCAAGAGAACTAAAAATATCCCCCGTCTCTCGCTGATGTCAGAGGGCCGTATTTGTAGAAGATCCATTTATAACATATGCATTGTTTTTCCGCCACATAACGTGTTTTGACACTGATAAATGTGAAAATGATGACCAACGTTTGCCAAACGTTTAATTCGTTCTGACGCATTTCCTGGCAGTGCCGCGCCGTCGCTCGTTTCTTGATTACGGCTTGAGGCTGATTCGTTCGCTTCGACTCGTTCATTCCCACGAAACCTCTCATTACTCTTCATCAGGATGAAGCAATAGTAAGCGACCAACGACGTTCTCGAGAGCAACATGTCACGAGTAAACGCTCCGTATAACTCTCTACAAAAACAAACGAAAGGTATCAGCACTGCAACAATGAATCACTGCAAATCAAATGTTCAAGTCTTGTTCCTCCTATCCTTGCTTCTGTAACAAGGAATTTGTCGATTTTAGTAGAAACGTTTTTTTTAAATTGGGGCTTTAGGGTTCGCCTACATCAAGGTCATTAAAACCCTTAAACTTATAATATTAGTATGAAATAATTTAACATTCATATTTAAAGATCTAGAATGTAAAATGTGTTATACGTTAAGGCAATTTTTTAGGTCAAGAAATAAAATACAAGTTGTTTCAAATTTATTTTTCATGCATATCTTTTCATTTCATGATTTAATGTAGTGAGAGTACGTGGAGCAATGTTTTGCTGTTAGTTTTATTTGTGTCTGGCTAGAAAAAAAATTGTGAGTTTTTTTTGGTGCGTTTTACACCAAAAGTAGAGCAAATCCCATTCGTCATAATTTGTTTTGAATAAATCAATGGATATTACGTGTTTTTCTTTGTATTAATTTTTTATTGTAATTCTTAAAATTAGACAAAATAATGAATTTCTATTCAGTTTTTGTTCATTTTGAAAATATAAACAGAATTTACACACAGTTTTGTGAGTCACTAGTTATGAAAAATACTATATTATTTTCTTCAAAAATGTATCTTTGACAATTCCTATACTCAATAACTGAAGAAAAAAAATGAAAATATAATTTTCTATTGAAAAAATTATAGTAACTTGTTAAAACTAATAGCCACCAAAAATATCTATTTACTAACAGTCACAGCTCTGTGATAAATTTGAGTATGAATATAACCTCATATGAGCAAACATTAACAAATTCTGGACGTTTCTAAAGAGAAATTTAACCAGAAATTTTAAAGTTTTAGAGAAAATAAACTACCTAAGTTATTTTGGTTAAAATTTTGGAAAAGCTAATTTTCGTGTATCCACTTTCCGCACATAGAGACACATCTCTTGAAACAATAATAATATCCTTTTTAATACGAAGTTTGGGAATGTCAGAAATAGCTGTTTATTATACTGAATGCTTGACAAGATTAAGGAAACACTGATATGAACCAGATAATATGTTTCGAGTCGAAACATTTTTAGATGTTGAAATGTATGGCATCTTTATCATTATCTGTTTTTTGCTTGAGAACTTCTGTGGAAATTAATTTTATATTTGTGGACATATCAACGTTTCATTATTGACATGACAATATTTACCTAAAGCATTAAAAATGTGTATTACCAAATGCAGGACTAGAAGCAACTTACTCTCCGGAAGGAAGAAAAGGATCGTCTCATCAATTCGATCAAAGGAAAACCGGAGAAAAAACGGTTCTAGATGAGGCAACAGACATAGTGTAGGTATACGAACATACCTTCCTTGAATACACGTAAGATGTATATTGTAAATATAACATTTCAGTTCACATATTTGATAAACTACTATGGTTAATATAAGAAATAATAACTTGCGTAAAAGTGATTATCTAACATTCTTTGCACTTTTAACATTCTGGTTTACTGTTCAATAAGCTGATATATCGAATTTGTATAAATATACTTGGATGAAATTTATAATGGTTATCGTGATGACGACTAGTCATTCAACAGTCGTCATTGCGCTACATCATTAACAATGCCTCGCCAGTTTCCACTTTAGCATGAAATACTTTGTAAAACTGTCACGTTTTGGAAGCGCGAAAATATTTTTAATTATACATGAGACGTGTTGAGCTGTTCTTCTCTCTTATTTTAGTAGTACTAGAAAATAAGGGAAGGCTCTCAGACATTCTCAAACTAAATATTTTTTAGGGGTGTGTGGTATAATAATATTGAAGTGGTGTAGTTTTTACCTCTAGTGTGGAAAGAAGTAACCAAAATATTATGCGGTTTTCATCTCGTGAACTATTCAAAAATGTGTACGTATTTCTTCCGTGTACCATACACATGGAGAAGATACGTGATAACTTTCGGTCAGGTGAAAATGGCGACGTGCCGGGAATGGAACCCGGGACTCCTACTTTGATCGAAGGGGTGTTAACCACTACACCACCCGTTCGTCTTCCACAACTGTACACCACTTCCATCCAGACCTAGTGGTGGTTAACACCCCTGCGATCAAAGTAGGAGTCCCGGGTTCGATTCCCGGCACGTCGCCATTTTCACCTGACCGAAAGTTATTCAGTGTATCTAATAATGGTAAGAGTGATTTGTAACTTCGATTCATTGTTGAATATTCAAATCCTCCTTTTAAATCTAACATCTACTTAAATAATATATGTATAGGATGCATTTAAAAGTTACTTTTTGGCATTGAGACCGGTAATATGTTATGTTTATTTTTAAGATCCAGCGTTTTGCCCTCAGAATCATAAATCATGAAAATAAAATTTACGTTTATTATTAACCAATATTTCAGTTTCATTTGTGTTAATGAGTAGCAAAGAAAACATAAAATATTCTGTAGAGAACTTTGATGGAAGTTCTCATAAAAAAGGAAAGCGTGTTGAGCTACTGAAACTATGTACAACAATGGTCATCGAAAGAATTCTGTGACTTAGTTTCATTTTTTTAAAGAGTGAGCATGTTTTCTGATTGCACGTAACGAAGGCAAAGTTGCTAGTTTACAAACTTTCTACGTTTCATGGTTAATAAACACGCGATAGTTCTAGGTGTAGTCTCGTTTCTTTACTGTATTCCATGAAGGACTTAAATGCCTCATCAATTGCACTATCGTGGATCAAGTGGGCATATGAGTGTAGAACAAGAAATATGAGTAGTTGGCAAGGAAATATAACGAGTAATTCTATTAGATTTTTAAAGATTTTAGAAATATCCTCTATATGGACAGGTAAATAATCAAAATCAATTTTAAAAATTCGATCCATGAATTTAGAAAAAAAAATTGAATTTAAAAATTGAAAAATGAATTTTGTAAGTTTAAATTACTCGATTCATAAACATTTTTAAACGCCAAATCTTCGCCAGGATGTTAATAAATTATGTTGTAAGATCGTGGTAATTCCCAGTTTTGAGAAATACACAGTCAAAGTTACCTGGTACCTCCATCTCGAAAAGTTCAGTGGATTTCCGCGAGAGAGCGATGCCTCCGTGCGGCAAACGCGCTCTTCCGCTGCGGCCACTGAAACCCACAATCTTCCGGGCACCGAAACCACGCCACGTCAGAGACCACACGAGGCAGCTGCAACCGCACAAGCGTTTGCCCTTTCTCCACCCCCACTCCTTCCAACGCATGAGATAATCCTTCTCTCTGGAAGCCAGCGCGAGAATTTGCTGTCGTGATGTTAGATTCTCAAATATATTTCAGAACGAATATCGTTTATCTCACTTTTCCGTTATCAAATTTATGTCTGTTTAAATTTAAAATAATGAAACATTTACCACGGGTTTTTTATTGGTCTCTTCCTGCTCACTTCACACAATTATCACATGGCGTGATAATTAGATATCTCCCCAGAAACAATCTTACCAAGCCTCCTAACCTAGGCATCAGCTACGATCTACGATCTACGATCTACGATCTATTATTGCCCGCATAGCAGTTTCACAAAAAGGATAGGTGATATTAAAACTAAAAACAACGAAAGCCAGTAAACCATAGGAATATTCGAGGATATGACCCAACTGTGTTTACTGCCATAAAGTTACATACCACACTGTGCCCCTCATCATATAGATTACTATTCTTGTACAGAGGATGTTCAGGGGATTTCCGGAGACACTGAGGATACAGTAGACAAGTATAACATGCATTTTCAAACTTTACATGACACAAGGCAAACATCAACTTGACCTGAATAATATACGAAAGTTGAAATATATATCTCAAATGTCAATAACTGTTAATTAAAGAAGCAGTTAAATTGAATCTTTGACTGGTGTTGTATATTTTATTTGGATTTCTATTAATGTGAGATCGCTCATATTAACGGTAATTAGCGGTTAATGGAATGAATGATATAATAATATTCTGAATGGAAAATTTGGTGAAATAATCATGAAATTGTTCTAGTTAATACGTCACTTTAAAAAAAAATACTTAAATGAATGAATATGGAAAATGTGTATTTCTAGTACACAGAATTTATGCCTCAAGTAAACTAATGATGAAAAAATTATTTTTCAGTCCCATTAGAGGAGTTTATGATTATATGAACACGAAATACAATATAAATATAAATCGAATACTCATGTTCACGGTCACCGATTGCATAGAAACTCAGAGTCTTGACTTCATTTTGTCATTCTGGAACGAGAGAAAACGTTTTATTTTCTTTGGTGTGATTATTAAAAATGTACAAATGTGTCTTTTAATATTCTATCCTTCAAAGAAATGCTAAAACGAACTAACTATATCTTTTATATCTATATCTTATATTTTTCATTTATTATTGTTGACTGTAAAAATATAAGGCAACTCCATCTTAGGATACCTTGATGAAAAAAATTAACTACCCTTCCTTCACACAAAAAGAAGTCCTTGTCAAAACCATTTGGAAACTTCATTGTTGTCCTGTGTTCTAACATAACAAACACAGTACAAAAATGTTATTTCGCTTTCGAGCCTCCCTCGTCACTCCGAGGAGGAAGCCTCACTCAGCCACGACAACCGCATAGCTTGTCTGCCACTGCCCCCTCCCCCCGGAACACATCACCTCTCCACGATGTGTTTGCGTGTGCCCCTACGTTATTCCGCTCTGTCCGAGCGTCGCTGCTCGCTTTTTTTACGTATCTCCACGAGCTCCAAGCCGCCCAGGGACTCTCCATTGTTCTCGCGAACACGCTTCGTGGCCGGCTTAGCCCCGACGCCGCGTCGCCGCCGCCGCCGCCACCGTCGCCGCAGCCACCGCCGCCGAGCAAACGTCGCTACATGCTTCCACCCGCCTCTCGCGATGAATCTGCCTACTGTTGCAACCAGTATGACGTATCCGCTGCAGTCCACTGTTTCTGACCGCAACGCGGAGCATGATCCCAGAACTCTCGTGGTCCAGTTTTCTACTTCTTTCTTCCGGAGAGAAAGTTTTAAAATGATAGTGAAATCTAGATCAAATGTTCGTTTTTGAGTCTCTGTGTTATCATTATAAAGATCTAAAACAAGAGTTTCTTAATATGACTAGTACAACAAAGATAAAAATATACTAATTCCCACGTTGCTCAAACTATAAGTATTAAAAACAGTTAATTAATAGCTATTAGATTATTTAATTCATTGCCAAAAAAATCTAAAAAAATTAACTTATAAGAGATTAACTATATAGAAGAAATTAAAGAAATGGATTAGGACCAATGTTTAGATATTTGTATATATTTGTTTTGGTCGAACATAAGTATTTATTGATTTGTATATATTATTTGTGTGTTTTTGTTACGAATTTAAATTTGTATAATTGTTAAAATAGAGCTTTTGTCTGTGAAAACTAGTTACAAGTCTTCAGCGATAGAATAGTTAATTATTACATTAGTAGCAATATAAGATTACTGTTAGTTTTGTGCTTTTTAATAATTAAGTTATAGTAAGTTTTTTTATACCAGGCCTGCGTATAGGTAATTAATTTACCTCTGTAGGACTTTGCTTTGTAAAATTTTCTGACTTAATAAATAAATAAATAAAATAATGTATGAACAAATAAATTCCAGTGTTCACGGGAAAAAGGCGGAATGTAAAAAAAAAAAGAAAAAGGTATTGAGATGAATACATTTTTGAAAAACTTGAAATAAGGGTGTTTTGAATGTTCAGTAGTTGTATTAAGCAGGAATATTACACATAAAAAACACTTGTGGAATTTGTACTCTGTAACTTAAGCCTTAGATTTCAAGAAGAAAACTTTGTCAAGTATGACATTTCTATTACCCGTGAAATTTTCATTTATGTTATCGGTTCAATTGACGATTATAATCTATTATTCTACAGACAGATGTCTCAGTACAAATATTTATTTTTCAATTAAGGTGGTGAGATCTGGTTGCATAGATTGACACGTCAATTTTCTCTGAAGTTTTCTAGATCCGAGATATTTCCCGATTTATCTTAGCGTCCATTATCGGAATCGGCGGAATGTTCCCTGACTTATTTCCGGAAAGTGAAGTATCTTATTATTCTCCTGGTGGTCATATGCAGTTTTTTTTGTCTGAAGCTATTGAATATACTAGTATTAATGATAATAAATCGTAAAATGTAAATTCACCCCGAAAATCACAAGTAATTAAGGAGATTAGAGGTATTTGTCTTCATTTTCTAACTCGCTGCGTTTTCGCCATAAATATATAATTCACTTTGACCACATCCGCTAATTATACTTTTTTGTCAGTGTTTACATTTCCTTTTTTTCGTTTCTTACAAATATTTTTTTCGCATTAATTTGTATAAGTGTAATCTTGTAATGAAAGTATGTGTTTCGTACCAAATGTCACCAAATTGATGAAAGAAGAAATCGTAATACGAATTGTTGAAGATTGAAGAAGAAATATTTGTATTACAAATACCTCCCACAATTTCCGCGAGTGAAAATCAAAATACTAAGCTATCACTATATTCCTGCGGTCCCCTTAGGTAGTTACATTGCTGCCTGTCTATTGTAGTATTATGTAAACAGCGCATAATAATAGAGCGAAATATTTAATTGTAAAATTACAATAGGTTTTCCGTCAAAGACAGACACATGCTCTTGGGAACGTTTACATTGATTAGTTCGGAAAAAAACTATTCACGTAAGCAGAGAGCAAAAGAATCTGTAATAGTTTAGATTATACAGAAACAAAAGAGTGCCCGATGTGCCAGATAGATTTTTTTTTATTTTCTATGGGACATTCGAATTTGAATTTTTGAAAAAGTCTTTTTGAAAAATAATGATTTTGTAACTCAAAGTTATGTTTTTTAACATTCGCTCATATGTTAAATTGTGATTTTGTACCCTAATGTTTTTAATATACCAGTCAAATATGATTATTTCTTGTATATACGTTGATTCCATCCAAAAATATAATAAATTTTTAATAAAAGAATTGTAGGAATATAAAAATTAATGTGCAAATTTTGATGATAATAATAAATTAATTTTGTTGCAAAAAGCCGTTTAAAACTGCGTATGATCACGTGGATGACAATAAATATAATCTCCGAAAGCAAGTAAGGAACCATCCCATCAATTCCGATCAAGGGTCCGAAGGCAGATGTGCATATATTTCAGCACACACTTAAGATAAGAATAAAGTAGTTCGGTACGTATTATAATATTGACACAACACCAAAAAATTCCTATTGAAAAATTACACAAAAAATTTATATCAATTGTACTACGTATTATTAAAAAAACTATTCGAAATTTGAAACTTATTCGAAAATATTTTTTTTATAAATCTTAACTATTAAACTAGCTCTAAATTCGATATTTGTTATTTCCATAGACGTCACGCCACCCCTAGCCAAAAGCCTGGAAATCCTGTAAAAAGTCCGCCTCTATCCGAAAGAAATCCGGAGAAAAACCCGGCCAAGGATGGGATAAATTTAGTATTTAAAATTTTATATTTACAACAATTTTCGAGAGTGGTTTAGTCCTGGTAACGACGACGCTAAGTGGCGGCGTGAATCCCTCCCCTCCAACGTCACTCCTCCTATCCGCACCTCGCCCTCTCCCTCCCTCCGTCTGTCTGGGTGCCGAGGGGTTAGTATGTAAATGTCCCCTTAAGCTCGACCGCGCCGCCGCCGCTGCCATAAGATCAATGGCCGCACACCGAGATAGCAGTCCTCAGCGCTCTTGCGTTGAAGTACGATCCCTTGCCCTGCTCGCTCTCGCTGAAACCCCAACGGGAGTTGCACACGCGTCCCTCGGATGCGTGGCTCGTCCCCTCGTTATCCCCTCTGCAACGACGAGAGGGTTGCACGTCAATTCCCAACCCGAGAAGTATCTCTTGGGGAGGATTAAGGGCTGCGAATGGGGCTGGAGAGGCTCTCGGTGAACGATACGATGCTACTTGTGAAGCAAACAGTGATGTCCACTTGAGTTACTCGTTTAACAATATGTTATGATATTATTTATTTGATCTTATCCTTGGATTACTAATATCCGGAAACACATCTCCACAGCACACTTTACATTGTCAGTGAACTAGATGTCTACCGACCCATGGTAACGGATCGCATCCATCCAAAGCGTCCAGGACTCACCATTAATAAGTGATGACTCCGTAGAAGCTACTCTACCTATTGCTTGGAAAGTGAACGATTAAGCTCAGAAATGGTGCTCATTTGACGTGCGCTTGCATCCGCGTTGTTCTTGCACTACGATTCAAGTGTTTACAGTAGATGATTCTGAACATTTCTGCAATGGTGACCTCTAAGCAGAGCTCTACAGAGATAGGTGAGCGGAAGCGCTATTTTGTTGCAGAGTTGAAGGGTTCAGTACATTATGAGGACATAGGTTTTGAAGAAAATACTTCACATTTAATTGTAGTTGATTTGGAAAAAAAGGAAAAAACAAGTGATGTATTTATTATTATATAGCGTTTCAATAAGTCTTCAATTAAGGTAAAATAATTACGTTCTTCATTCTAAGATACTTGATTTGAGGTATTAACACATCTGTAATATAATAATTAATATCAATATTTAACAACAATTTAGATCTTAACGCAATTAATTAGTAAAATACATCTATCTTGTTTAATAATTCCTCGTAGCATTTGCTAGACATATCCTCTTTCTACGTGCACTATAAAAAGTTAAATGCGTTAAATTTGACTTCTTTAACACATTTTCAGTAGTAAGTGAGGATTCTATCTTTCGATATAATTTTTATGGCATTAAAATTAATTTTAGTGAACAGATATTGGAAACAATACTATAACATAACCTTAGTTCACTTACAATTTTCCGTATCGCATATTTCTCCATAAAAAGTCAATTGTGTATCACTACAAGGTATTGCACTTGTACTTCTAATTTTGAATAAATATTTTAAGTCGGATAGAATCTTGTATTTCTATGGGCCGAGATGTCAAAATCTGCCAAGTCTGCTACGAAACAACACCTGCGCTCTCTACTCTCTGTAGAGCCTTATTTGAAGCATCGAGATACACGTGCAGGGAGGAATCATATATGGAATTAAATAAATAGAAAATAAATGTATAGTTTTCTTTTTTATCTTAAAATTATCCTTGAAATTTAATTTTTTACAAATGTAGTCGCGTAGTACTTGTTGAGAAGAGAAGGAAGATGTGAAGATGTGCGTGCCTACCAGGAAATGTGTCTAGATGAGAACATAACCTTTACCATCATTAAATTTGTGTAACCTTTGCAGATGTAATATCAGGAATATTTCAAGATCTGGAAAAGCTGGAGTACAAATGGAATAGTGTCTACAGACGCGCTACATTGATGTGAGATAGAAGTGTAAGAATAGTTCTGTATGTACTGATAAATCCTTTGTAGTTTTGTATTTCTACTTAAGGTTATAAAGTACGAATATGTGACGAAAATCACTTGTAAAATTATAAGAATTCACTTGTAATTACAAATCTACAAGTGATGCTGAGATACGCTAATAACTGGATAATTTTACAAGCTCTTCCTCCTAACCATATGATTTGAGGGAAGGAGAAATGTCAGGAAATTTAAGATAGTGAACAGACATGAGACAAGGTACACTTATCATCACCTTATTGGATCATGGCGAAGCAAAAGCGTTGGTTACATTGAGTACAAACTCTGCACCTACATCAAACCATTAAACTGGCAATAAAGTGCGAGTTTACTAACAAAAATAATAATTTATTGTCAAGAGGGGAGTTACAAACTGTAACGTTGAGGACAATATAATTATTTACTGCTACTATTTACAATAAACTAATAAACACAATGCGTTCTCGTTTGTGTTTTCTCTTCTTGGGTTACATTTTCTGTGAGTGAAGTAACATGTTTCTAAGTATTGAGTACGACAATGATAGATTCCGGTGATTACTCTCATGCTCCATTTCATTGCGTGCGGTCACATATGGAATGAACAATTAGACACAGAGGGGCGAACAGGAACGCATTCACTCGCGTTCTCAAGCCTCCATTCCAACGCCTTGGCTGCTCTGCTCTGCTAGTAACTGAGGGTGCATCACAAATGGACAGTGGGTCGTTGCTCAAAGTATTTGGTCAAAGCTAACATTGAGAAAACGTGAAAAAAAAGGTATTGATACATAAAACTTTTTGAAGTTTTTATATAAATTAGTAAGATATTATAGCCAACACCAAATAAAAAAGAGGCATCCTATCGTTCTCCACCTCCGACCCCTTCAAGAAAACGGAAAAGGAGCAAATAATGGAAAACGCATTATCACCAACGGCCAATATTTTATTAATAAATTAAGTGTAACACTTCAGTAATTTGCTACATAAATAAAAAGACTTACTTTTCTCTTTGTGGTGGTGGAGAGAAACTTACCTATTCAGGGGAACTGTATTAGTACTTGAATATACATGTTTAAACAAAAATAGATGTTTGTTTGAATATTTGAAAGCTTTTCCGGAGTAATAATCTATGCTAATAGATGGATGTTTATCAAACTTGAAAAAAATTGGCTTAAGTTGTTTAGCCCAGACACAACGATATTTTAAATTTTTATCCCTTTCTCGGAACGGAAATTTAAGCGTTTCTCATGAAAGTATTGTACAGGTTATGGCAATTACTGAGTATAGCCGTCTCCGAGGGAAGATAGAGTAGATAAATATTGTTTCTGTGAAGATATCTATCAAACTACTTTATATTATTTTCCAAACTAGGTGATTACCCGTTGCTAGGGACTTTTCTTATTTGTTGGACCAATCTTATTTAACTCAGGAAAAAGTTAAATCTTTAATAACAAAATACGTACTGATTTATTAAAACAAATGTACAGCATCCTAATTTTACAAATTCATTCTAATAAAAATTTAATATGAAACTTGATTGTATACGTCTTTGTGTTTCACCTCCAGCAGCAAGAATAAATAAGTCCTTGGATGAAACCACCCTTGAGCAGGCATCGTACAGTTGTCAGTGAAAGAAACAAACGAATCAAAATATCACCAATTAACCTAGCACATCACTTCTCTCTTAGGAGAGTTGGGCGTATTTGACGCCCATATTTGTTGAACTTGTATTTATGCGGAATCATGAAACTGTTTATCTGAAGAAAACGAAATCTATCAATTAAACACGTTTTTTTTTCGATTAAAATTTACCCTTCCTTCTACTTCACGCATTGGGGTTGTTGAGTTGTTAACCCACCACCCTTACCACAATGGTAGCCCTCCTCATAACATCTCAGTATCTCAGGTACAACGAACGCACTCGNCTTACCACAATGGTAGCCCTCCTCATAACATCTCAGTATCTCAGGTACAACGAACGCACTCGCCTGGAGCTGGGCAGGTCGAATTTTTGCTTCTGAGGCAAGTCACAACAGCGGCTGCGCGCCTGCGTCATTTCATTAAAAGCTAAATTATTCGTCCGAATTTACCGACGCACGGATTTTTTTAAATCTTTGTTAAATGCACAAAGCAGAGAAAGGATTAAATTAGACGATGGTTGATTATTTCCTTCTAAAATTACTCTTATATTGAAACATTTTGCTACTTCTATTTTTAATACGTTTTTTCGATAATGTAGCAGACATATTATGTAGCGGTTGTTTTTGTAGAACTCTCTAAGGTGAACAATTTTTCCATAGTTGTCACTTATCTCTAACCGTTTAGCGTAAGCGTATACAGCGGATTTTTGCCCCGACTTCATCGAAATTTATCGTCAAAATAAATCTCATATCTATCTCTCACACATTAAAAAAGGTTTTCCCATATTCATTCTGAACGTCTAAACTATCTCCTTGCTAAATTTCATTGCGATCGGTTCAATTGTTTAGCCTTGATCGGGTAACAAACAAATATATACAAACTTTCGCATTTGTATATATTATTTATATATTAGTGTGGATTATGTGAACTTTGTAAATCAGCAAGTGGCCAATTCAAGACCACGAACGACACTGCTTTCAGCTTGTAGCCTACTGTAAAAAACAGCTTCAATTTAACTTCAATACTCGTATGCATTTATTTACATTTACAATGATACTCATTACACAATCCAACATAGTAGTTACCGGGGATCTGTTATGTAATAGTGTAGCACTCGAATTTCTTTTCTTTTATTCTTGGTATAGTATTCGTTCTATTCCATCTGCTTTAATGCTTTCAGTACGCATTCATTTCTAAACCATATTCTTCTCAATTTCTCTTTGTTACGTATCGAGCATATTTGACTTATGTATTCCACAAATAGTTTATATAGTGTCTCTGTTCTTATTAATTTTGTCTAATTTCTAATTTCTAGCTCCTCAAAAGTGCTGTCGTAACTTTTTGAAATATTCCCTCTTTCTTGTCCATAAACGAGTATTATACATTCCCATAAGACATTATTAACATAATCATCTTCTCCACATACATAAATCACATGTATATGAAATATTGTCTATAATCTTACCAGTATTCTACAGGTAAGAATTGAAATTTCCGTGTCCAGTGAACATCTCCACTGTTTCTTTTGGAGGATCGAGCCAAAATTTATTCTTTTAGTGCGTAATTAACCTTGTTTATAAATTTGATTAAGTACCTTCCTTTCCCTGTTTTACCCGCAGTATCTGCGAACTATAGTTTGATTTTTTTCATTATTTTCCTTTGTTACCATTTCATGGTACTGTAATTTTTTTCATTATTAAATCTTATTTCTCAAAATTTTCTTAAATTCGTAGTATGCGAATGGAAGCGAGCTTGATTTCTCCCTTATTCTCAAGGGGCAGTTATCCGAAACCGCATAGCGTCTGTGCTGTTGATCGCCATCGCTAATTTAGTGTAATACATTGATGGTGGTCAAAGAAGACGTTATATCCGTGTGCTCAGGTATTTCTCCATTGATGTGCATAGTTCTCTCAAGTATGTCTTTCTCAAGCACAGTTGGAACTGAGGTTTATTCTCATTTGATGAGAAAGTCAAGTTTAAACTATAAGCGAAACAAGTTGTCTCATACAAATGTTCCACATAAACCACTACTACCAACACCGAATCACTCAAACTACATTGTCTCCTGTCGTAACCAGTAGAAAACTATTTCACAGTTTTAGGGGTTCATGCACACAAAATATGGAATTACTGGGAGTTTCATGATTTATAATTTAAAAAATATTAAGTTCCTTATTGAGGTAACGAGTTTAGGTAAAATATGAACATTTTAATAGGGGATTTGGGTAGTGAAATTATTCAAAGTATTGTACATTTAAAAAATTATTGTAAATTACGAAGAAAAAAAAAATCATTCCACAAGGAGAAAATCTGTGCTGAGTAATCCATCTCGTCACATGGCATTGTTGATCTTTGCCTCTCAAATCCACCAGTTTAGATCAAACAGAAGCATTTATAACGTTTAGATTCATGATTATTTTCTAATTAATAGAAGAGTACACAAGTGACAAAAGTTAAGAATTATATTTGGTTTGATAAGACCGTGCTGCATTGGAACTATACATTTTGTAGTATAGGCACTTTAATTAAGCAATGCGTGAAGTATTTCTAGAAGCGTTGTGTTTCTATGCAGTAACGGCATTCCATTTGATGATAACAATAATAATCACTTCAAGCATGAATAATAGAAGAAACATGCATGTGACAGTATAGCCAAATTGGGCAATAAAAATACCCGTTTCGAAAACAATGCAAAAGGTTGTGATACTGAGCACATGTCATTCAGGAAATTCTTCCATCCAGAAAAATAACCTTCATTAAATTGTGAAACGTATAACATACTTTGGTGAGTGGAGCCCGCTGTTATACTGAATTTCCGGGAAAATTCCGACAAATACGGGGAAAGAAAAAGAAGAAAAATAATGATATGAAACTCGGAGGATCTGCTCTTCCGTCTTACCAATAAAATAATTTTGCAATTAATAAAAATATAAGGGAGAAAGAACGAAAGGGGTTACATTAACATTTACAGTTAAAAAACAGAACTAGAATTATTATTGTTCATTATGCTGTAGGACCTTGAATGAACTGTCCACAATATTTATTGCGATTGTTCTTCAGCTCACAATGGTTCAACTTTGATTGGGACTTTTGCCATATGAAACAATTATTAAATATGACAACATAACAATGAGATATGAATTCAACGTCAACATAACGTAACATGAAAATACGTAAATATTTGTACGAAATTTGTTCACAAAAAAGCATAAATATTACCGTTACTATAATTATTGTTATCATCCAACGGAATGTCAATAGTTTATAGAATCTTGAGCGGAATGTTAGATGTTCCCACTTTTGCTATATCTGCTGTTAATAATTATATTAATAATTGTTATTACAGTTATTATTATTATCATCCAATGGAATACCGTTAGTATATAGATTCATGTCGCTTCATGTATTACTTCACGCATCATAAGATCGTATTATTTGTTTAACAATACAAGATATAAGAAAGAAACCTAAAACTAGGGGCTCTATCTCTAGAGGTCACCTTAAATCGGGAGCGCAACTGAGCGTACAGATTCCGCGTTGTCCCTTCTCTTCATTCATTTGCGAGTACAGTCTCCATGGCTCCATCGCCGTCAGGATTTCCTTTACACCAATGTCACCCTAGAATCGCGTTGGACAACCCACGCTTTGGGGCATCCTGCATCATCATATGCGGCTGTCAATTAAGCGATATTCGGATCCCAAGCGCAGAGCGTTTGGAAAGCGTGACCTCTTAAATGGAATCGTATGTGCTGATCGAACTCCATTCGAATCGGATTCTGCTTCGAGGTACCACGATATGGCGCAGTGGGGTCTGAAATGGAGTTATGATGATCGCAGCAATTAAGATAATCTTTACGAATACGGAATGCTTTCTAGTGATTTTTAAATCATCAGTATTTTTTAAATATGCCTTTTTGTTATCCATACTAATATATAAACGTGTAATGCGGAAATATGTCTGTTTGCTACTTGATTATGGCTAAACCACTGGATCAATCGTGATTAAATTTGTCGAGGAGATAGTTTAGATGTCCAGGATGAACATAGGCTAACTTTCATTTTCAAAATATGTGGTAAGAAAGACAGAAATGGTTTTTGACAATAAATGTCGATAAAATCGGGAGAGAGCGAGTTATTTTCACCTACGTTGCCTAAAGGGTTAGAGATAGGTGACATATTATTTACCTCAAAAAGTTCTACAAAAACATCTGGGAGAGTATATGTCTATCTACAAAAATTAACCTACATTATCCATAGGACGTTATTAAAAATAGAAGTGTCAGAATACTTCAATTTAAGAACGAGAAATCCATCATAATCAAATTTAATAAGTTATTTTTTTTTGTACATGAATAAAAGCTAGAAATCGTTTTTAAATCGTACAATTTCGACGAATAGTTTAGATTTCACAAAAATTGCAATGAAGCCGCATGATGCTTCGGAAGCGAAAATTCGACTGGAGCGACTTTCTCGAGATTGTAAATAAGTCAAATTTTCTATAAATTTCTAAAACTAGTTTATTACACTTTTTTTAACCAGTATATATTTTGAGCTTATTATATAGATAGATATTATTTGTTCCTGAGTAGAAGTAGAAGTCTAAGAAAAATACCGCGCAACGCCTGAATGCGGATTTCTTGTAGTACGGGATGCTAAATTTTTCAAAGAGTGAAATTTTGGGGCGAAGTGCATACGAAATCATTTGGGTTAAATTTTGCTCCATTGATTAAATCTCTGTTCAGTAATTTTCTAAACGGTGTAACAAATGCAAAAGAAAATTATGAATAAACATAAAATCAGTATACCAGATCATTTGTGGACATTTTCTATAATGGAAATTCAAAAGACAATTACATAGTACAATTTAACATGACACTTCCTTCCTCCGAGAAGACCGTTCACTTGGCATTGGCGGGATGCCTACTGCGCCTGTCATACTGTACGAAACAAATATTTTTTACTATCGTTTCTAAATTTTTCTTTATCGCTTGGAACTGGACTGTCATAGCGGATATATTATTTTCTTCTGTTTAATGTAGTGAATTTGTTGTAAAAACTAAAATAAGATTAGTATACTCGTAAGATGATAGCAATGGTCATAATAGGTTGATGATACTAATATTTTAGCAATAGTGTTCATCCAGAATAGGAAACTATTTTTTTGTGCCCGAGCAATAATGACTTAAAAAATAATTTATGCATTTAATATTTTAGTGATTTTCCATTTCCAATGTTAAGAATTTAATTTATATCAGTAAGGAAATGAAAGGGATTTACTTGTAATAATAATAGATGAACTCACCCAGAACCACTCTGAATTTTTATTAATTTTTTCGACAGTTTCACACATTTTGAACGAGTTTTATGGATAGAATATCAGCAAATAATATATTCCACTACAACAAAATCAAATAAAAATTATGTTGGCTATATCCTCAAGTAAATAGCCCTCCCTATCAGAATTCTTTCGCGACGCTGATAAGCGTTTTACCGGGATACTTTTACACAAACTTCATCTTAAAAGTTTCATTCATAAAGTGCTGAAGGTATTCACGGTCAAATGCCGGAGTATTGGCGATTGTCCCTGAGCGAAGTTTCTTTTTGATACTCCGAATTAAAAATATCTCATTGATCATAAACATTGATTTGTACACAATTTAAAATCGATTTTCGTTCGTAGATAAATTAATAAATAGATTATTGAGTCGTTTATGGCGTCTGGTGTAATCCTTTTTTAACTACAGAAACAAGTATGAATACATTACATCGAGAGTTTCTTGAAAGAAGTATTTTAAGCATATAATTTAAGCAATTTTTTCAATTCTCTGAACTGTTTATCACATTCTTCACCTCATATTCTTTACTTATTTTCTTATTGTGTACTAATTTTCTAAGCATTTTATTCCGTTTATATGTATTTTATAGATATTTGGGCGAAGATTATTATTATTATTATTATTATTATTATTATTATTATATTCCCTACCTTACACGGTGTGCGCAAATTGTGAGTGTGGAATTTTTAGCCGCAACCATAGCCTATACTTTCGAACAACTGAAATGTTCTTCTCATCCATGCATTCCCGCTTTCCGCTCGACTTCTCCGTTACATCAACCCTTTCATTTGCCCTTCACGTCATCCCTCCCCACCCCCGCCCCCGACCTGGCCTGTTTCCGCGAGACAACAAGGCGCATACACTGTAGAGACGTGTCCCTCGTACGACTCGCCCAGTAATAACGTGTCGAGCAATTTACTTCAAATTGGCTTCGAGTCTTCACGTCCCTTTTTTACCGCGTCCTTTTCGAGAGGGACGAGTACCAAAGTGGATAACACCACGACGCAACATCACATGCACCCTCGCTGAATAAGCGATGCGTTTGCCGGTAAATTCTCTCTCTCGAAAGGAAAAGGGGATTTTCTCCACGTGAAGAGTGAGGAGGGCGGCGACCTCTCGGTTGAAGAACGCGGGATGAAGAGCAGGCGAAGGAGGTGCTGAGGAGGAAAGATCCTCCGACTGCAAAACTTCCTAAACGCGTAATCCACAAAGCAAATACAAATCGGATCGCCATCTGGAGGATTCTCACGTGACTCGTGAGAGGAGATTTGGATGAGGGACCTTACGTTGCCTTGTAGTGAATGTGACAGAAGAAGTGGATGCAGTGTGTGAGAGCGGAATGTTAGTTTTGGTAATGCAGATGCTAAGAGAAGAGAATAAATTTGAAAAATAATTAACATCAAAAATAAATTGATACTTTTCACTCGTCCACAATTATTGTAATATAAGTTTTAAAATATCTTATCAGACACTAGGATATTATGTTTTCAGTTACTCGACCTTTCACAGACGCATATTTTCAATTGGATACATTTATAACTAGAACTCTTACTCGACATATCCACACTTGCTTGTGCTCATTGGAAAAATTTCGCATATAAAAAGAGATTCATCTGAAAAGACACGTCTATACATAGAGGAGTAATAATTGAAAATATAATTAAACATAATAGAAGTAATTCCTGTAATCATATTTGGGTATGTTCACATATGTTTCCTAAACATTCATTTTTTTAGTTTGGACGGGGTACACTTCAATTTTTATATTAAAAAATCCATAAGAATTCTGATTTAAAAATATTTTTTACGGATCAATTTTTAAAATTTTAAGAAACATCCAAATATTCGTCTATGTTGTAACGCTTTATTTAAAAATATTGTATTCTCTAGTATTCCCCATGTTTTTAAAAAAACTGTATAATCAGTATAAATTAATATTTACTGGAAATATTAATGGTAAGGTGAAATGAACCTAACCATTTGTTCTGAGCATCGAAAGTTTTTGCAATTTTAAACAACTATATGATTAAATATTTTTAATTAATATTTTTATGTCCTCTTCTTTTATGATATGGCGGAAATTTTTTTTAGTTACATTCAATAAAAATTGCATTCTAAAACTCATAATCTCTTAAATAGCGATTAACCACACCTCTATTATTCTCGCATTTCTATTCTATGAATAATCATTAATTCTCTTCTGTTCTATTTTATTAAAAATAACAAAATAACTGTTCTATTTTTTCAACAATATTTAAGGAAAATATTCATAAATTAAAATTAGTTGGACGAAGAATCAAAATCCCCAGTCTTAAGCCAAGGCGTAACCTCAGGCTAAACATGTTATGCCGAGGAAAGTACGATTCACAAAATGTACATGGGTTGTAACTCCTAACTGTAAGGTTTATTTCCTTGGATGTTATTCGGTATAAATTATTGAATCTACAATGAGAGAAAACAACANATTTCCTTGGATGTTATTCGGTATAAATTATTGAATCTACAATGAGAGAAAACAACACAGTGGTAGATATTTGATTTTTTATCCTTAAAATCTCCCTTTAAAACAACACAGATGAACGGCAAAATCATTACATGTTTTAAAAATATAATTTCACTTCCGAATAGAAATAATTATTTTATTAGCGATTGGAAATGGATAAGTTAATGAGATGGATTGTTTTATTGTGCTGTGACATTGATTGAAAATGTGTGCAAGAGAGAAGTTTATTAAATATGATGCAAATGAAGTATATAACAGCATACAATGATGAAAGCTCTCTGAATTTTTGGAGATATTTAATTTTTGAAATTTAACAAATGTTTAATATAATGAAGGTAGAGAAACTTGGAAACTAAAATTAATTTAGAATATTATATAAGAACTCTGGTTGTCGCCGAGCAAAATGACTTAAAATCCCAGACCTGTTGACAGGTGATTTAAAACCACTTGTTGGGTAAAATATATTAATTCATTAACCATTATTTCTTTGAATGTTGATGTAATAATGGTCTCAAAGATCTTTTCAAATCCCGGGTAACACCTGTTGATCTGCTAGTATACTTTAAAACTCCTCCAACTTCTTTATTATCACGTCTGTTACCATACTCGTCCAAAATCCCGCACCACTTTTTTGTCAATATCAGAGACCGGTTTCACAAAAGAACAATTTGTTATAACAACTTTTTATGAAAAATAACAAGTGTTTACTTACAATCGATTCACATAGGCTTTGTTAACTTGTCAGTAACATGAACTCATCGGTACCTAATGAAGTATCTTCACATTTGTCAGTAACGCCGTTTGCGGAAGGTTCATCCTTTCTCGTTTGATTCTGCGTTACGTAATGACAAGTATGGTATTTAAAAACATTTATTAGTATTAAATATGGGAGATACAACCAGAAGAAAGTTATTATTTTTCATATTTTTAGAAAAATTCAAGATTGGCAATCAATTCACAAACTGCATAATTGCAACTAAGAAAATATGACGACAAATCCTTATAAGATTTTGTAATAGATACGTCTTTTTTTCCAGTTTTCCAGACGTCATTCTAAAGCGTTCGTTAAATTCGTACACTTAAATTCGCAAATGTAAAATTAACTCTTTCCCTAAAAGCTCTCCTACATCGTTGTATACAATGAATAGCTTATCTTCTGAGGAAGATCTTGATTATCAGATATTTCATTCTTTTGCATTTCATATTTTTTTAAATTGACATTTCTGCGACTGTTAATTCAGAAACATATACTTCTATAAAGAAAATGAATTAGTGTGTGTATTTTTTTACTTTCGAATTATAAACTATAAATTTAGTGGTTCATGAAAACAAAAATGTTGGCGACCACTGATCTAAAGAAGAGCCCCGCAAGAGTGATACACGTCGTGTAACATTAGCAGTATAAATGGCAAGCGAGTGCGGAAGTAGGTTTGGAAGCAGACTGCATGCGATCGTGTTGGTCTACGAGGCAACGCAGGTTGTGCGGAAAGGCTGAGCAGGAGGGGCAAAGTATCCGATTACAGCCGTCAACCGTCCACTCTGCACGAGATAAATGATACCTCCTTCGCCACCCCTAGGATGCCTCCTTTGCCCGCCATCTTCCGTTCCCTTAACACGGCGTTTGAACAACCTTTGATATTGTTACTATTTGATATTATTTCTATTGTACAGAGTATGGACATAACTTTCTATATTAATGTCTACGCTCCAGATTATGAGATTATTTTTGCACATAAAAGTGATTGTTTTTACTATAACTGTGTGTTTAATTTTTCAAAACTTTATTAATTAGGGGTATCATGTAATATTCTTTTCAAGAACAGTAATTGATAAGTTTCCTTTACTGATGCAATCGTCACAATACATACAAAAATTATTTTTCAGCTAAGATGGCACAGCATATTTTAACACGCATATAGCACAATAATTTTGAAATATTAAAAATTACGTTGTTTTTGTTGGATACAAATGAATTATAAATTCTTAATTTTTGTATATACAATGAATATGATATGTAACCAACATTTCGAATATATTTGTATCTATCTTCCGGGTTATTTATAGAATATTCTTTTAATAAATTTTTAATATCATGACAAAAATGAACCTACATGACTATCACAAATTGAGTGATTCACTTATTGCATTTATTTTTCTACTCACCATCTTGTTTATTTATTTATCAAATACAATAATTCATCATGACCCTGTACATTAACACAAAGTCATTACCAGGATTACATATAAACTTGTGTTTCTTTTTTCCCTTAAAAATAAAGTGCTTCATTTCGTTTCATATTTCTTTCTTTTTTATCTTGTATTTGCTTTTCCTACTGTCCACGTCTGCCTCACTTTGATCCTTCTACTTATATTTGTTTCATCTTCTCTTTTTTATTGTCTTCTTACGTTTCGTTTTTGCTGCATTTCGTATTGTTATAATTTCTGTGATATAATCCGTAAAATCAGTATATTTACTTTTACTTCCAATTAAAAATAACTTTGTTAAACCCTTTGTCTTCATTTTTTCAAACCATCTTCCCCGCTCTACCTCTGTTATCCAGCATTCATATACTATATGTTTGACATCCTCCACCCCATTTCCACAGATGTAATTTCGGTCCTATGCTATGCCAAATCAAAACAAGTAATTGTTGTTATTTCCGTATCCAGTCAGTATTTGTGTTAGGGCTTTATTGGGCTTAAACCATTTATAGTTGGAAACGAAGTCAACTTTAGTGATAAATTTATATGTCTCGGCCTTCCATCGTGCATTCATTCTCCTCTTGCCGTAATATCTGCCCATCTACAATTATTCATCCCTCCCGTCTCATCTTTGTATACTGCGTTTGACTTCTCATTTATAGTCGATCTCCTTTATTACAAGGAGCTTTGCTCATTAAACTCTTCGTCCAATATATTGTCAACGTGCGACTTTTATTATGTATTCATCAGGGCTCTGCAACCATCACACGACATCATTCACCTCAAAACATACAACATCACACCGTTAATGACCAAAACACACAAAAAAAAGAATTCCTTGTTGGAACATGAGGTCGAGAATTACTGTTGACTTATTTGTTGTGTTCTTTTATCTAAATTTCGTAAACTTTTCCACACAACTGAGAAGTCCTTCCTATCAACACAGAAATGTCATAAACCCTCTTCACCTCCCAATCCACTTGCTTCTCCCTAAAACGGCTCCTTGTCCTAGCGGTTACATGCACTCCAAGGGGGTCATGCCAAAGGGCGGCTTGCATCCTTGTCAGCGAGTGACCAACCGCGGTTTCACTTGGGAGTTCCAGGTATTACAAAGTGACCGCACTATGTTGTACTTAGTGCAGACAGGGATTATCCCGTGAGGGTTGAATCTTGTGGTCACTTGAAAATGCGTCATTGCAATTGAAATATTACGATGGATTAGAAGTAGTAAATGCCTCGACAGCGCTGCGAGAACGCGACTGTGATAAAATGGAGGAGATGAGCAAAACCAGATAAGGAAGTTTTTTAAATGATGGTACTTATTCGTGAGCCACTGAACTAACAGTGCAATGTATAATATGCAATGTACAACATTTGACATATTAATATGAAAATTCTTCTTCCTCTTTATGTTATTTTTATCATATTTAAATAGCTTTATTTCGGGCGCTTAATGAGGTGCGGGTTTTTTTAGTAGAAACTTGAAAAGCCTTCCTCAGCCTTGTGCACGCCGGTATTCATATTAGAAAGTAATAAAATCCATTAATTTTACTGGGCGAAATGAGCATTTTATTTCAAAGACTCACGAAGGATTGTTATAAAATCCATTCCAAGTTGCTCTGGCTGCGATTGAGTTTGCGAACAAGAGGCGAATTTAAAATTATAAATTTAAGATCATTACATAACACTTCACACCTTCTCTTTATTCTAATTACATAATTTAAGTCAAGGAATTGGGAATGAGATGTGTTTGGTTTTTAAGTATCGAATAGACATAGATCTGGAATAGAAGGTGAGGGAAATACTTGCGGGAAACAGCGTTTCGTGCAAACAGCGTTATCGCGTCCAACAGAACGTCGGGAGCGAGACGCAACGACAATAACAGCAGTGACTGTTTCTTTCCGCTGATGGAGCAAAAATACCAGTTCAGATACTAGTCTAATATACTACATGTTTTCTTATTCAGTCATCCGGTCATTCAGTCATTTCCGGTGGGGTCAGAAAAAATTGTAACTTTTCACATTAATATCCCTGTTCCTACAGCTGAAAAGCGAACCGTCCTTCCTCTATCCACCTCCTCCTAGTATCAATAACTCTGTTACTAACAACTTCTACTAACCCCTACACATGGGCCAAGAAGATGCTAGTAAACACAGCTAAGCGGCCCACCTACTAATAATTATCTACCATTCAAGTCCTACCTCCTATCGCTCCATGTAGGAAAGCTTCAGTAGCACGCTATATTTCCCACTTACAAGTACTATTCGTATCTGAACAGCGTTTTGGCAATGAATAATTCATTGTTCAAGTTTTCCCAATTATTTGATCGTTCTGAAACAATGAAGCTTGGCATGGGCTTAAAATTGATATGTGTGGAAATCCTCACACGTGGAAGCGAAATCGAATGCGACGAGAGATCAGGAATTGCATCGATGGCCATAGAAAGTGTGCGAGTGTCTACGTCAGGAGAAGCGAAGGGCCAAAGGAAGGAGCGCTCCCTGCCGACAGCCCGACGCCAACGGCGGGCGCCTCACTGGCCGTGCGTGACCGGCCATCCAATGCGGTTGAGTGGCGACGGCGGCGGTGAAAGACTGTACCCTGGACAAAGGCAGCCGTCGACGCTCGCTTTCCACGACACCACGCTTTCCACACGGGGGTTTGTGATAGTTTCGTAACAGATGTGTTATTAGTGTTGTGATGATCTATCGACATGTATGTTAGAGAAATTAAGAAGAGTATTAATGTAACGAGTTATAATTCTAACACATTTAAATATATTTAATAACATTTCCATAAACATACTTCGATATAAAAATGTGCTTCCATCTGTATTAACTGTGTGGATCAATTTCGTTTTTCTTCAACTGAAAAATAAGTGTGACTGTACTTTATGTTGGAAAGATCTTCAACTCAATAACCTCGCCTCACAATTGACATCTAGAGTGCTTTAAGTTCAGCTTTAATAAATTTTAAGAATGTTTCATATCGCGTGATTTGTATAGAATCGCCTATTTTAACTAGTAAATTGAGTGCTGTATCAAACGATCTTATTGGATACCATGACAGTTCTTGACGTAGTCTAAACACCATCCAAGAAACACTTTTTAACATCATCCACTAAATTAATAAAATCCATCGAAAAGTCTTTGAAAAGTTTTCAATAATATTTTGAAGGCTACCAGTCGGTATGTTGTACCACTACAGTTATAACATTTCGTCGTTGCAGTAAACGTTAGCACACGATGACTTAAGTCTTGATTTTACCACTTAATACGACTCTGAACATCCACATCGGCTTTAAATTTTTGCACGACTTCTCATAAAATCTGAAGTTTACCATTATTCCAGTGTTTGCTGAGGTAAAACTAGGTATAGTTTTGATTGAATTACTTAGGTCCTAAAAAATAAACCTTGCAACTTTTTTTCAAACCATGAAAATTCGAAAATGAATTTCGGTGACGCCATGTTATAGCTCATTTTCACATCTCCGTTTGGGACGTTTTATAGGTGGAACCTAGTCTGATAAGTCCACAGTACTCTGTGAAACGCAACTTCCACCTGTGCTATAGTGGAGCTGTATATCTGTTACATTGTTTAGTTTATTTATGTATATATGCTACCCCAGTACAATTCAGTTTTTATTTTAATAAATCGGATTACACGAGAAATATCTTTAGTTTAATATCCAGGGATGGTGGCAATTATCAGTATCATTGTGTGGATTATGTCACAAACCAATGTTCGTGTTCCGAAGATCCCATGGCTACTTCGGTGTAGAGAGGCTATTGGCGAGTGTAGAGAGAAGACGATAGAAACTAGAGAACAAATACGAAACGTTATGCGTGGAAGTAGGTCTTCCGAGCGCTCGTGGCATCGGGGGAAATCGAGGTGAGGCTACCATGAATGAAGGCGTGAATGTTTAACGCGGGTCCTGAGCTCGGGCGCTGCGCTGCCGTCGTGGGCCTAATCATTATCAGCCCTTTGCACTTGCCCGTCTTCTTCCCATCCTCGCGTCGCAGAGTCGTTACTGTTAACGAGAACGACGGCAAGCGGTGGGAGTTGACCTGGGGATGGGGAGGAGGAGGGTCAGGTGCGACGCACAGTGGGTGGGGTGTTAGACTGAAAAGAGCACAACATACCACTTTTATTAAATCATAGCAAATACGTATGTGCATACACAAATATAATGGAAATATTGAAAGTAATACGACTCTAGTCTTCTGATCATTAAAGTTTACAGGTGAGAGATACAAAACAAACACATAAAATTCACTAAAATAGTGGACAAAACATTTTCGACGAGTATCTACGACTAAGGAAGGTGAAATCCGTTAGAAAAACCGTTTCGTTCAATATGTGAGTAACTTTTATGTGTTTGTTTTTCTATTTTTTTTACTATCTTTAAAAATACACACAAGTGTTAATAAGTCATAAATTTAATTAACAATACTGTAATATTTCTACGAACTTTCATCATCACACTTGAAGAAATTTCTTTCTTAATAAATTTTCAACATTCCTGAGTGTCTCTGATCACCCTTATAATATCGTCAAGAATGTTCTTCTTGAATAAAGTTTCATTATTAGTGCAAAGTTGTTAAATTGTTTTCCCGTTAACGAAAATTGAGGAGTGCTGGAAATTAAATAAGTAAAAACTTTATAGTTTTATTGATCAACATTGCACCGTCCCACTCTGTTCCTAAAAAATTACGTTTTAAATAAAGGAATTGAAACAATAGATTGATTATGGATACAAATAATTTTATTTGCAATCAAACGAATGCATTGATGCAAAAGCCGTTGCTGTGTTTTAATCTTTGATATAAGTTCATTAAATTAATGTAGTTTGTGTATTTTTTGGTACGGTCAGGTCACAGCCCACGAGATTCGAGTGCCATATTTTATGACTCTTTTATTTCAAACCAAGATATAATCTTCAATTAGTATAAATAACACACGAAATTAATAAATTAAACACATTTGTTGTAGCAGAACAATTTACCAAAAAACGTTTATTGGCTCTTGATAATATTTCATTATACATTTTATTGTTTGTGTTTTTCATTTTAATTTTGTTAATATACCAGTAAGATCGCTGGTGCGTATCACACTGGACAGTGGACACCATTTTGGTCTTATTCACAGCCAGACTTCAAGTGTATCTCCCTGACATTGACAACAATGCATTATATCATTATCTTTCTTTTTTTTT
>NNCF01125955.1:842530-859214 GCA_002313205.1 Laupala kohalensis
TGAGTCATTCGGCGAGTCCCACACGCGGGGAGAGTCATGTTGGCTCTCCCTAGTGCGTAACTGCATTTTCCCTACCTGTACAAGTTTTAAGGGCTCTAATGACCTTTGATGTTGACGAGCCCTAAAGCCCCACAAAAAAAAAAGAAAAAAAAGTGAGTTCTACTATGTAAGATATTTTGTAACATACCTGCGTACAGGCAATTAATTTACCGCTGCAGCAATGCACTTTGTAATTTTTCCTGGTTATGTAAAAATAAATATAAAAAAATAAAATTCAGTGAACATTATTTGCATCTCCAAAAAAATTTCGACATTAAAATACCCTCATGATGATGAGATTATGAGTTCGATTTTTGTGTTTTGCCCTCTTCTATTTCCGCACACTGTGCTTCACACCTGACCTCCCGAGGAGTGGGGGTGCGGCTGGGAAGAGGGAAGGTCAGGTGCGACGTAGGACGTGGACCGAGTCGAGAAGCCGTCGCGTCGCATCGTCTCTACCTTCCGCTGCCCTTTTTTCCCTTCACGAGCTGGTCGCTGGGCCGTGCAGTCCTCGTCGCCAGTGACGTCGCAATTAGAGTATTAGTCACTGGCAGACGATGGTTTGCTTCTTGTTGTATCCTCCATACCGTTGCTCCTTTCCTTCTTCCACTTTCTTTCTCTTTTACTTTTCTTTTCGCTTCGGCGGAGGGTATTATCCCGGAAGAAAATGTTCCGCCAGACGAATGTTGTGAGGTAATGTTAAAAGGAAGAATGTATTTTTAGATTTTTCTTAATGTATCTCTTCAATTATTCTCTCCCTCTCTTTCTGATATTTTAATTTTCTTTCCCTAGAAATTAATTATTATCAATTATACATAATTAATATCATCATCATTACAAGTACATTAAATATACCATACAAGTACTCAAATGTCCCTGAAAATTTGCGTTCCTTGTCTGCGTGACGGGAAGAAACAAATTATACAAATAACGTATTGTACTTTAGAGCTTTAAAAGATTTTGACGATTTCTTGCTGTTTCATCTTTTACCTTTTCTCTCCGAGGTAACAGCATTAAAAATTACAGCAATGAAAGAAGCTGCTTGACTCATTTATTTGAAAAGGACGTTTCCTGACTTCTTGAGTACTAACAAACGTCAGCTCCGACGATGCTGATAATCTTACAGTGTGATACATAATGCCCCGTCATTCTGTGTTATCACATACTATTCATAACTTTTCTGATGTCTTTCTTACATTGTTAATTCTAATATAGAATATTAGTTATATTCAATTTTCCATGTGATTCAATCGCTTGTCTTTCCTGATAATCCGGCGAGAGATGACGGCATTATCGATTTACTACCGTGATTAGATGTTGAATTTATATATCTGGATTTAAAAGTTCAATCATGAAAAGTTACAAGCCACGAGTAATGAGTGCAGAGAGACCATAAGGTAATTGCAAATGACGGACAACTCTTGGAGACTAATATCACGGTCATAACGTACAGTCGCGACATACAAAGCAATGTTCCTATGCTGGTCCGGTGGCAGCTTCATATGGTCTTTTAATTACGTTTAGTTAATACATATGTGAACGCCACCCTCGCAGACACCGGCTGCAACGCGTCCGCAATAGGACATTTTCTCCGACCGCCCCTAAGTGCCCGCCTGACCGGGGGTGGCGAGACATAAGGACAGCGAAGCCGGAGGACACCTCGCTTCGCCGCCCGTCCGCGCACACGCGCCTTTGTAGTTCGCTTAGCGAAATAACAATAAACGATATTTTTCTCATGTAGTACAGTTTTAGTTACATCCCTCTCCCACACATGACAAACTTGATCACACTACTGATTATCGTATGTATCATGGCTTAGCCAACTAAATGGAACCGCTTGTTCAGTTGTTCCCAATGTTGCCAAGTTGTACACCACGGCTTGGAAATAACAGTCGGCTATGATCATGGAGCTCCTTGGGTGGGTATACTTCTGAGAATTGTATTCCTCTAAACCATGACTTCCTACAATATCCAGGATGAGTCATGAGTTATGTGGCAGCAGCGTATCGTGGCCACATTTTGTTAAATGTACGTTGATTTTATTTCAGCTAATGAATTGCATACGGATTGTAACGAAGTGCGTTATTGAGATCATATTCATTTCGCTGTAACAAATTAATCTAATGAATCTGAACTTAACGTAAGCTTCTATGATATAGTTTCTATGACAACTAAATATATGAACTCTGTATTATTGAAACATAACCTATAATTAATGCATGTTTGGGACCAATTTAACATTATGGTAGATTTGACAATTTTTATTTATTCTGTAATGATTTAAAATGTCACTTTTGATTGGTGAAAATAACACAATGATTGTTAGTGCTTCCTATTCTATTTATTTTTGAGACAATGTATTTTCAACAAAGTTGTTAAAATACTACGTTTTGTAATATTAATAAACATAGTTTAGAAGCATTCCAACTTTTTTTATTGTAACCCCGTACTCCCGCGTGGTAAGTAACAACTATCTTTCATTAAAACTAATCGTATTGCTAATTTTAATGAATGAACGTGTTAGCAAAGATACTTCCTCCTTTGGTCGGTCGGTCTACGAGACCGGGGTTAACAAGCGAACAGTCCAGCCCGGTAATTGTAGGAGGTCGTACCTAAACGTATTGATACTAGCCCACCGCGTGAAGGTGCCACTACGCCGAGCTGCAAGATTTTGTCTTCGTTGTCGCGAGTGTATGAGAATAGAGTACTAATACCTCGAACTGAACCGAAAAGCTCAATATCTCTCCAGTATACCCTGTAACCACTACAAAACATTTTAAATTTTGAATCGATTTAATCGATTAGCAGAGTATAAATAAATTATTGTCATGTAATATAACAAATTGCAAATATTATTGTACTTGAATATCAACTGAATGTGTTTGGACATATAAACGATTTAATTCTCTCGTCGCCGGCACTACTACCTTACGGCACGACGTCTGTAGTGGTGTGTGTCCTCCGAACCGTTCCCCCCACCCCACCCCCTTCCCACGCTCTCTGGTGACGTGACGCGACGCCTGTTCTCGGCGTCGTCTCCCTCGCCAGCAGCGGCGCTCCTCCTGCCGGGGTCCCATAATGCAAACCGAAGCACTTGCACGCAGCCGGCTGCACGAGATGGCTCTCGCACCCACCGCCGCTCGCGTCGCTCGGAATACCAAAGCGGAAAGATACGACTCTGCGCACGGAGGACAGCAGTCGATTGTTTTACACGAATCTCTACTTTAGTGTACGGATGGGACACGGAAAGATCGGGAAGCGTACGCTATGCTAATCATTCTAGTTTTAGTCAACTTTCATACTAAAATAGTCCAATTATGTTTTTTTTCTTGTAAGGTAATTTTATGTTTAAATAATTTTCGCTCAGTTTAGGTTTGATGAGGTAAAGTAAGGTATGATTTTGTTGGAATTTTATGCGTTGTCTGGGATACTTTCCAAATTTTTCAAAGACCAAGAATTGAAATAATGTTTTAAGACATTATTTGACGAGAATGATGTATTAGAATGAGAGACGGAAATTTGTTATACAAATTTATTTAATAATTATAATAATTTATTTCACACCGTGTATACCACTATTACGTATCAACATAGAGTTTATAGTTATTCGTTTTAAAAGTATTTGATAAGTGAAAAATAAGGGATTCCGAGAGATGCGATGTGCAGTACCACGAAACTATATTTGAACAAAAGCGATATAAAAACTTAAATACCCTTTTCAATTATTATAAGTTATCAAAAAAAAACAACAACATTGAATTCCGATTTATGCCACTATATTCCTGTAATCCTGCACATAATACAAAAATACAGGAATAATTCGTAAATCGTCTTTACTACATTATCAAATTCGAATCTTTACAATAAATCTTTTACACATCAACCAAGAGAAGCTATTGTATTTCCAAACCTGGTTCAGTATTTGTATATGCAGGGAAAATGCAAGATGTTTTAATTATTGAATCGAATATTGATTTGTACGATGAATGTCAAATTGAAAAATTGAAAAAAGCACAGTAATCCGGGGAACGAAACAGAACAATGCAGCTTACCTCAAAATAGTATTTTCTTTGATTTAAGCAGCATTCGTTTTCGTACGGAAAATAAAATTGAATCAGGGATTCCTTTGGAGATCGTAAATCGGAAACAGCATTCAGCTATTTTGCGGTGCGCTTGCACATTCGAACATAAATATGCTTCTCTTGCACATTGTGAGAATCACTCTTTCTCTCTCTCTCTCTCTCTCACACACCTTTACTCCTTCTTTCTCTCTCTTCCTCCGGTTAACGTCACAAAACTCCCTCGTCACCAGACTCAACGACGCATAAAACGGGTGTGTAAAACGCATTCCTTACGACCTGGTAGCATCTTCTACTCTGTAAACCCAACGCAGCTACGTTGCATATTCTTCAAAAAGAAACAACGCAACTCAAAGTCGAGAAAGAATCGGACGTAAAAGTCTATTGTAATATTAATATAACTTCTTCTTCCCGTGTTATGATAGAACGCTTAAAGATTTTATCGTCTCTTATTCTTAGCGGTAGCTTGAAAGATGGGTCAAAATATAAGACACCTTTTTCATACTAAATACAAATATGGTTTTTTATTTTAATTTTTAAGGAATAAGGAAGATTTATAATTTGCCAAAGTAAAAGGGTCATTCTTGTATTCACGATCACATTTAGTTGTTTTTTTTGTAAAATAGTATTTTTGTTAAAAAATAATATTGAGTTATTGAGTGTAACATAAACCTGATTTTCAACATCCCTAATAGTTATTTAACAATGTCTTAATTAAGATGCATTATTATTAGTATCATTTACACCCAATTTACACCACCAATATATAATATTATCATAGGTAGAAATATTTCGGGATAATTTTTCTACAAATATTTTAATCGTCATACGTGTCATAAATTTAAAACAGGAGCCTTATTTTTCTTCGTCACTTACTAGCACAACTACCCGCGGCGTTGTCCAGAATTTGAAAAGAAACATAAGAATCATTACTGGACATTCTGGTGTAGAAATACCTGTCAACAGGTCCGAATTTTTAAAACTTATTTTGCCCGACGGCACCCAGGTTTGTTATATAATACTCTAAATTCATGTGTTAGTTTCCGTATTTCTATATTCGTGATATTAAATTTTCACCTTTGCTAAATTAAAAAAATACCACAAAGAAAACCTACAAATATGCACATCGTTTTCAGTATTGTAAGTTTACTTGTACGTTATTACGAATTATTTTAAAATCCAGGCTTCTATGATTCGATCTCATAGATTATACATTCAGTGGATAGTCCACCTCATGTCACGCAATTGAACCCTGGCGGATACATTAGTAAGCTTCGCAGTCAGGCACGCGAAGATTTCCATTTACTGATTAGCGACCAATTTTAATTGTTCTTCGGCTCTTGTAATTCATCAATATGAAACATACTTTGCATTTTAGTTCTAATAATTCTTAAGAAGAAATTTCAAATAATTTCACCGATTACTTTTTCTGTTTTCTATATACCACAGACATTCCAAACAATTCACTTTTATTGGCATAGATTTTGTCACCATCGTGCCTTGATATAAGGAGGTAGTTTCCTGTTACATAAACTTTTTCATACCTGTACTAACATTATATCTAAAATATTCACGCAAATTATTCTTACGCGTTTTCGAAATTTTCTTCATCTCAAATGGCAAACATGGTTTTTATTAAACGTTTGTGGTGACTCTTCATATTTGTTTATGTAATAACTCTAGCGCATACAACACATAATAATATACATAATTGTTACATAATAATAGATTAGACATACATTGAAAGTTCAGATTTACATGTTTTTAATTTTTTTTTTTTGAAATTAAATCTACTTGAGGTCTATATGTAATAAAATAAGTCTAGCCCTTAATAAAATTGAATTACTTGAACAATATTTTATTGTCTACTAGAATACAATCTAGTGATCAATTGTTGGTTCCTGAAGAAAGGATAAAATATTGAAGATTTAATTTATATTAATGAATATCTATTCCATTGAATGTATAGGGTATTTTTATTGATAGATTTCGCTAAGCAGTACTTGCATAATATACACGTTACAAATATTTTCACAAAATCATTCCTTATTTAAGGGAGTGTAATAAAATAACTGTATAACCATCAAATCACTTTAACAGATTTCGAAACGGTTTCCCTTTGTTTTAACTTTGTTTTTAACCCAACTGATTGTCTACTGTCTCGATGATAGAGGGAATCATCGGCAAGAGTGTTCTTAATGCAGCGTGAAAAACACAACATCATAAATTCAACTGCTGTGGTAGTATTCTCAAGCTACGGCGAAAGGACGTTTTTCCATTCGGAATGAAATTCAGTCTCTAGTACACTTCTAACGGAAGTTACTAACATGAAGATTTGTTTTCTCTCTATAAGACGTGTGAATTTACAAACACATTCGTTTTCCCGTTTTTTGTTACTGAAGTTAGTGATATTTTCTTTCAAACGAAATATTGGTATGTTCATACCTTTTTATTATGTTACGTTCTCTGCACGGGACTAGCCTCGTGTTCGGATTGTTAGGGCTGCCTTGTAAAAAGACATGCAGGTATGAAATATTAAGTACCCGCGGATTCCTTCGTGTGAACTTTGTGATTTTTGCTCAATAATTCTTTCTTAAATTTTCTCTTGATTTATTTACTGATAATTATATTCGTTGAGTTGGTGGTGTGGTGCATATCATGTGTATTGTTTATATAAGTGTATTCCGTTAAAAATATTTTTGTTTATACAAATATTGTAGAGGAAAGGGTTTTCTGTAATCAAACTCAGCCATGACTGATAACTAGAGCCAATAGATCAACCAATGTTACTAGTAAAAACATAGTTTTGAAGTCAATTCACGACCGATTACTGAGATATAGGGATCACTCAGTCATAAGAGAAAATAAAACTTCAGAATAATTTTGTCTACTTTCAAAGAAAATATATAATAGTTTCTATTGTTATGTTGAAAATTGCATCACGACACGTGAGTGAAAGAAGTTCTTTCAGGTTGTGTTTTATTTTACGACTCAATATTTACATTGATTGTCTGTTTTTCCCTATTGAATTAAAATAAAAATTATCTTAAGAGCATTTGCTACTTTAACATTATGACCACGTCGTCAGTTTTATTGTAATTTTCTCCAAGATTCAAATTCCCTCCCTATCAAACTTCATCAAGATGGGTCCAGTAATTTAGGTGACACACTGGTTTAAACAGATAAGCGAACTTTCAAATTTGAAATACTAGGAAGGATGTGAAACATTGTTATGAAGTTTGAGTAACTTATTAATTTAATCGCACATTTATGTTCTATTCTCTTACATTTATCTATAGTAAATAGACGTAGTGTATTCAAACTTTAAAAGCCGTACACGAATGCATATGTAGAGCCCAGGGTGCATTTAGGAAAGAGCATTAAGAGGAATGTGAATAGATCTGCTCGTAAAAGGTTCTCTTTAAAGCCAAGATCCCTTTTCCTTTTGCATCAGTAGACAAACAAATGAAGGCAAAAAACAAAAGAATGCAGAACACGCCGAAGAGAAACAAAGAGGGATGAGGATGGAATTCGAAAACGAGTTCACCAACCATTCATATTTAATTGACTTTACCAAAAGTTATTATTCACAATTTGTTTCTTAATTTAGCGAGATAATTTTAAAATAATTTTTTTACTCCAAAAATAATTTTTTGAAATATTTTTTCTATTCGCTTTTTGTTAAGATTTTAACTTGTTTGCCATAAAATCTTCTATGTAAAAATGAAATTAAAATACTTTATGTATGGTTTACTAGTTGCTCTTTGCATTTTCTTTTTACAATAGTATTTTAATGTCTGAACCGTGAATTATTATCTATATGACATTTTATTTGTTGCTGCATTAACTTATTAATTTTTTGCACATTATGCATTTTATAATTCTATTCTTGAAAATTTCAAAAGAGGAATTTGCTTTTCCGGGAATATTTTGACGTTACGGGCGTTGAGGCTGCGCAGCACCAGTACAAAACTGCCTGAATGGATGTATAATTCAAAATATTGCTATATGGAATCGTCCCGAAACAGGAAATGATGAGAAATGTCGATGAAATCCTGTGTGAATATTGTACCCCCAGTCGTAATTTATGAGAGTTTTTTAACGAAATACGTTGCACTGAACTCTTATTATTTGAATGAAAATTCCATCAACATTATTCTTGCCTTTAAACTTTGGCATAGTTTTCCATAGTATGTGTATTTATTTTTTCACAAAAAATGCGTTTTCCTATATTTTTGAAAGTTGTTACAAAAAAATTTGGGATTTCCGTATCCCATTTTCATATGCATTATTTGTCCTATTAACTTTTGACCCAATGCGTTTTAATAACTATTTCTGCTACTTCTATGGAAGCTCCTACTACCGTTTACGTTGTCACTCAGCAATTGTTATTATCAAGTATAATATTTTATATAATTATTACATAGTGAGTGTTCCCGCTAGAGAATGTAAATGATCCATGGGGTCCACCGAGGATATAACGATTAGTGACCTCTGACTGAGGTAATATTGCCAGCATCACACTCAGTTCCCTTGACTCTCGAGATACTCTCGATTCCCATTTACTACAGGCTAAGTGATCCTGGGAAATTTCTGGTAGTCATAGTATGAATTAGAAAACTAGGTGGAACCAAAAGATTTTCAAGAGATGTGATCATTTTTAATTGGCTCTAACAAGATTCATAGCACGACATTAGCTCTTGTAATACGAGGTGTGGCTATAAAATAACGGGACTGACGCTGCAGTGGAACGAGTGCGCATGCGCCATCCAACATTGACCAACAGCTGTTTAGTTTGAGACTTCCTCTTCAGAATGCAGTTAGTCTCGTTTCTGTAAACAACATCGTTGAGTCATAACCTTCATTTAAGTTAGTGTTGTTATTATGTTTTTATGTTATTATGTCGTATACCAGTTTCATATTTTAATCTTCTGGATCTTATGATTAAATATCATATTCTTTAAACATTAGGTTATTTTGTAAACTATTCAAATATTTATTTAATAAATAAAAAAGAAAGGGTTCCGAAAACATTTAATTCATTGTTATTTGAGATATTATTTGTACGTGAAAGTTAATAACTATATATTAATTGAGTACACCTGGATTTTCATATAATTTTATACGACACTAGCATGTCTTACATAAGTATTGATATTAGACTAGAAACCTCGTGTGAGACGTGTTATCAATGTGAGTTTTCTTTTCTTGAGGCAACTAACTTCTTGGAAAATATTTGTACTAAAATCACTGACTCCGGCTGATAACTACCTGTCGACAGAGGTTTGCGCAATGGACGCTCGGAATAGGCGATAAGAGCCAGAGGCTGTTTTCCGCCTCCTTCTGTCTTGATTTTCTATTCAGCGTTTCGGGGTTCACCGTTTGAAAATGAGTGGTTGCTAAGCGCACGGACGGAGGTCTCCTCATCCTCTACTCACGGGTTTGCTTGAGTGGAACATCCCTGGCATAGATTGCCCCGCTATTCAGACTCCCTCTGTTGTTGTAGGGAATGCATATCAGCGTATGGCGCTGTTTCATACGTGGAGATTTCACTATCCTCTTATTCGTCCTCCATGTTTCTCTTGTATTTCTCTCTCTCTCTTTCCGCCATCTAAACGCGTAGATTTGATTCACCGAAGGATTCGAGTATAGGTGGTTCATGGTACGAATAAAAGACGCAGATTTTGGCGTTTGTTATCCCGTATAACAGGGCAAAAAGAGCCAGAAACTATCGCAGAGTATTAGAATGAGAGACGCTGGCCTCAAAAATGTGATATGATTTCCATTAAAATGACGAAGTTATTTGTCGAATTAACTTTTGGTGTAGTTGTTAGTTCAGCTTTAACTCTTTTGGTTGTTGTTGGTTTTTCAATTATTTTTCAAACTATTTTTTGTGGGACTTTACGGCTCGTCGACATCAAGGTCATTAGAGCCCTAAAATTCTGTACAGGTGGGGAAAATGCAGTTACACACTAAGGAGAGCCAACATGACTCTCCCCGCGTGTGGGACTCACCGAATGACTCAACCATACCCACTAAAAACCGCCCTGAATTACAATATATCAAAACATACCTCAAAACATTACAAAAAATGCTGAAAATGAAAGATACCCTAGCCCTAGTAGCGTCGGGATAGAAAAGAACGAGAGGTGACCAAGGAGGGTCAGGAAAGAGAAAGGAAGGAACTTTGCACAAGTAAGCGGAAGCAATGCCAGACTCAGCTCGGGGCCCCGTGTTTGCCAAACACGTACTTACCAGATGTAAGTCCTCTGAGTGGTTTAAACTATTATTGACCATTTACATACATAATATGAAACGTGTTTCGACCATAGTTTGATTTACATTGTGTTTCTCCTAAGTATCGATGTATTCTTACTCATAAATCTTCAACATGCGCGTTTTGAACCCAAACTAAAACAGCCCTCATAATTAATTTATTAATGGTATACTTCAATAAAAAAATATTGGAATTAATTAGTACATTTTTTTGTTTATTGAATACGTTTTTATTCTTCCTGTTGGTTTTTTTCTGAAACCTTGGAACAGATTGGCGTTTGGCGGATTGCCTATCTGCCCCTGCGAAATAGTAAGCTTACATTGCATTGAAAAAATATAATTCCTGAAAAAAAAACGAGATCATTTTAGATAGGTTTTTAGATTTGGGAGCCATCTATAATAAGAATTCCATAAAAAAGCGTCGAATGAGAACATGTTTTGACTGTGTGAAATGTATGTAGCTAAGAATGAAGAGGATAAAAATATATTACACTAGAATGTCTACATATTTTGTTGGTACTAGTGGGAGATTATGAGACCATCACCATACTCCACCTACCCTGATCCCTCGGGATAGGTCTGGTACTCATTTGGGATGCAGCATGGATGTAGCGGGATGAATGAAATCCTCGGTAACCTCACCTTGATATAAACCACGTCCAGCCATCGATTCAAACGGTAGAACTAGAATAGAGATACAAGATGAAAAGGTGCCGCTATGATTATGTTTTTCATATTTTAAACTAATCGAAAATATATATTTTGTTCCCTTTTTTCATTATTTTTTTAAATTTACACCCAGCTGATNCATTTTTCATTATTTTTTTAAATTTACACCCAGCTGATACTCCATATGTTAAGAAGGAATTAAATTCAACAACTTTTTTCCAACTTTATAAAATTTCTGGGTAGATATACATCGTTTTCAAGTTAACCCCTTTTCATGAACACAGTTTTTAAGTCACCGTAAATTTTTTAGGGTTATTGAACAAAAACTGTGACACGTATGAAGTGTTTTTTTTTTCTTTATTTTTGAACATATTTTCTCCTTAAACATGATTCAATGAAATGTTCGTGATGAAAATAAAAAAATCCTCTCCAGTCAACTCCTCGTTTCCACCGAGGTCTATTGTGAGTGAGATGAGATTATCCTTCGTACCGCTTTCGTCAAGTGTTCGCCCGCAACCTGTATGGCAGAACCTGAAGCGGGCGTCGCGTCGGTCTTTCCCTCTCGTGTATCGTGCCGTCTCATCGTTCATCGCACGTTTCCTTCATTTCGCTTCGCTCCTTTTCCTCGCTTCCACAACGAGAGATTTTTTTTGTCCTTTCCCGAGAGTTTCGCCCCATGCAGGTATACTCTGCCACTTTGACGCTCTTTACCCAACTTGTGATGGTGTGTGTTGGAGACGTTTTCTGATGGATGGCTCTTCCTACCTTGTCATTCTGGTTTCTGTGATCTGCAAAAAGCGTGTTTATGGTCCTTAAATATCCACATGTAGTAATTGCTTGAACAAGTTTACGGATGGGACAAGTGCACTAAGTATTTTTACTGTCATTGGTGAATTCAATAAACCTCGAAACAAGAAATTGTTACCTTTCGACAGAACTCGCTTCGCATGTTACATAAATGTTGACTTTAAACTCATCATTACTATTTTTGTTCTATTTGAAGGGTTGAGTTTAATATTTAATAAGAAAATTTTGAATTTTTTTTAGATAAATGGACCTAAACATTTTGCGCTGTACGTTTTGTGTAATTTAATTGAGAAATAATAATTTCATATATAATCATATAATATATTTAAAATCTAAAGGAAAATAGTCTTTCCGAAGTTCTAAAGAATCCTGTTTCCAACAAAAAACAGCGCCGTAGAAAAAATGAAAAAGTATAATATTTAATCATTTTAAGAGAATATCATTTAAAGCCGTCATCAAAGCAACTGAGTCAATATTTTCTAAACACTATCTACCACCTTCGTCTGCACACCACGAGCCTCAACCTCTCCACCCCTCAACCAAAGGCAACACTAATATACGACGACTAATTATGATATTATGAGAGAAACGGAGGAATTTAAAAAGTATATAGACGTGGTGTAGGACTATGATATGACTGCAAAGTAACATGCACGTTTTTTTTCATTCTTGCAATATTCCATTAATACATTTCTCCGTCTGATTTGTTAAAAAATAAAATATAGGCTCATGATAGTTCCCTGGTTCTCGCAATATTTCTCGAATGACTTCATGAGTCTCTCTTAAAAATAATACGTATGATTTATTTCCAGTATCATATTTTTGATACTGATAATTCGTCTGTCATTCGTATGTCAATTTCCACATAAGTTCAGTTCCATTGTATTGTATGTCGAGGTTTCGTATTGGTATTATACATATTATTGTATAAAGAAGATGAAGTGATACTATCCAATTTTTTGTAATTTATTAATTCGAGAGGCCTTTTCGGTTGCGTAGTTCCATTGAAGAGAAAGGCGGCCTTTTGAATTGAATAACAAAATACTGGATAGTACGCTTACATCTTCTTTATGCAATAACTTCAGTTCTTTTGTATGCAGGTAGTTTAGTTTTGTGTCAGAAAATGTAGTCTGTTTCGTAATTTGACTTTAGAATCATTGTCATTATAATGCATCCCTTCAACATAATTAGAATATATTACGTGTTACAGGAAAATTTAAAAAATACATCAATTAGGTTAATTAAACTTTATAGTTTCTTTCGTATCCTAGATTTCCAAGCATTACAATGGAAATTCTAGACATGCAAGGAAGTCAAGTTTCTTCTTCTTTTCCACAAGCAAAAATATATCCGTCGAAACAGGAAACTGACATTCCTCTCTGTACATGAAAAGAAACATATAATTATAAATCTTGTACATATTGATCATCAGGTCTGTAATTTAATATACACTCATTTTCGTGCTTCAGCCCTCTTCTTATGCAATCACCGGATTTGGAAGCTGCTTGTCTATCCAAATAGAATTGAGTCGATGGGTGCGGAATGTTCTCACAGCATGAACGACGATAACCAGTGATAGTAGCTGTGACCACGCGAAGAAGCCATTCACGCGAGTTTGGTGTGATTCTTATGTTCGGGTTCTCCATCATTCAATTTCTCTCTCGAACCCATTTCCGATTACGGTTTGACCGAGTGATTATAATTCAATTTCAAAGGTATTTCATTCGCTCTTTGCATCGTGATGTGGTATCCCTGCACAAATCTGACCTTTCGCTGTAGGGCAATCTCGTAGTGTGTTCATCATAAATCATTATGTGTAAGATAATTTTTATAAATTAAAAGATAATTGTTGTTGGCTAAAAATAATTAAATTTCTAAAGAAAACTGTAACGGTATTTTGTACTTTTTGCGTATAGGTAGTATAACACAACACTCAATATTTACTCGCCAACCTTTCGATTTAATTTAAATCATAATCAGGGCTATCAAAATGCACAAACAAGGGATATTTTAACACTACGTATACAATTTACAACTATCCTTATACATCCTTACTATAAATAAATCTATAACTCATTGATAACTACTATATTTCTATACCAATTCTCACGTATACATACCTTGTATTACTTCGCTACATAGACTTTCATTCTGCACACATACTCAACTAAACCTAACTGGCACTTCATAATACCCATGCATACCATCTTCATGCCACATACATAGTACTGACACTGAATACTATTGCATCCCATGAGACTCATGATGCCACAGTTGTGCCAAACCTATCAAAGTACATTCTATTGAGCAAATATACTCTAAGAATAAATATAACTTTTATTTAGAACACCACATATATTAATCATGTTACGTCGAATGAAAATGGGAGACGGGACCGGGATTCGAACCCGGGACCTTGAGCTCTACGCGCTCATGCGCCTACCAACTGCGCCATCCCGTTCGCCTGTCGGGCCCGTCTACCATTCTCATTCAACTTGTGAAACCCAAAGACCTCTTGAGCGCGTAGAGCTCAAGGTCCCGGGTTCGAATCCCGGTCCCGTCTCCCATTTTCATTCGACGTAACATGATTAATCTGTTACCTGGCGGTGAGGTTCACCGTAATCTAAGAGATTTCTATGTTTGTGAACCACATATATTACATTTTTAAACCATTTATACATTTTATACACAATTCTATCTTAAACAAATACATAATTATAATAAACAATAATTAAAACTTCAATCTGCAAAATGCAACTATTTGGTTTGCCCTCTATAAAATTTATTTGACTTAATATATCGCTTTATTTTATTAAAATAATGAGAGGTTGAATTACTTAGCCTGTAAAATGAGATATCGAAAAAGAACGATTGTAGCATCATATAGTAACTAACGTTTAGTACAATTTTTTTAACTTTTTACCATAGAACGGTAACAGAGGTATGGTGAACTTCAAAAAAATATATTACTTTAAACAAATCTAAATGCCAAATACAGTTAACGAAACTTTGTTTGTTTCAAATCATTTTTATATTGTCAAATGTTTATCATTTCTTTACGTACGTATCGTAACATTGTTGTCAAAAAAGTGATTTATACCTTATAACATCGCAAGTTATGTATAACATAATATTGAACAACATAATAGAAACAATGGTAAACAAAATTTTATATTTTCTTTTCTCAAATTCGATCAGTGTTTCCTGACCTAGGCATTCGTAAGATCCCACACAAAGAATTCCATATGAACTGTTTACGAATGTATTGATGCACTGTGTCTGGCTATGTATTATCAATGCATGCTGACAATGTACATTTAATGGTGTGGGCTTTCCATGTAATGCTCAAATATTTGGTCCCAAGAAATTTGGCTTACATGATTAACTGTTGAAATGAGTATGGTTAATTGATATTCTGCTTGATGGTAAAACAATGTTGTGTACTCACCGAAAATTTTCTAGCATCCTTACACGCAGATTTACTGCGTATATAAAGTATCCCTATGGTATTCGATATTAGATGGACGAGTTTACACAACTGTCTTTTTTATGATTCGATTATAGAATGACGAAATTGCAAGTTTAAGAGTAATATTCAGTTATTTTGTGGACCAATATCATGTTAATTCACGAATGTATGTAGTTGTTTCACTGAAAGTTTAAGATTACTTTCATTTGGTTATTGTGGTTTTTGGTTCCACACCAGATTTCAGTTAACCTTTTCCGATTAAATTCATCACATTTTTACAATTGTAGTCCAAAGTTGTCATAATTGAATTTTAGTTTTTATCTTTTTGTTTGGGGTTGATGAAAATGTTGTAAATTGTGTTAAGATATTTTTATAATTTGTTAAAAGGGATCATAAAATACTATTATTGTTTATAATTACATAATAGAACTCGGAACTTCGGTTGTATAGTTTCGTAATTTGAGTACACATATTGCTTCGTAAGTGGGCTAATTTAATATGCGTTCATTCAATAATTTTGAACCTTATTATACATACACAGATTATGTAAATGTCATATATGTATCTGATAACTGATATTGACAGTATTTTTGTGGATCTTCATAACCAGAGCAAGCTTTTATGAATTGGGGACCGCATAGCATTCTTTCCAGTTAAGGTCATTCTGACGCCAAAGAAATAAAATATTTCAGCCATTCAAAATATTGAGAAATGGTAGCAATAAGACATGCTGATACAGCTTTTAGCATTTATAACACACATTACTTGCATTTTAACCATTATTCAGAATACTTAAACTGTACTCAAAAACCTGCATTATTAACAAATATTTGTAAATAGGTTACCAGACATTCTGAAGAGATATTAAAATTCTGTTCGTCTTCGTTTTTTTCCCCGCCATTGTCCTGTACGTCAGGTCAAGCTGCTTACGAACAGTCAAACGAGTTCACAGACAACATTACGTTTTTCATTAACTACCTTTTGTTACAAATTAGATTGTAGATACTGGTTTCTAGTACCTTACCTTTAACGTACCTTTGACAACCAAATAAATTTAAATAAATAAGATTACACACTTATTAACCGAGAGAACCACTTTAGATAGTATGATGATGACCCCCCAGGGGACTTACATCTAGTAAGTACGTGTTTGGCGAACACGGGGCCCCGAGCTGAGTCTGGCATTACTTCCACTTACTTGTGCGAGGCTCCTTCCGTTCTCTTTCCTGACCTTCCTTGGTCACCTCTTGTTCTTTTCGATCCCGACGCTATTAAGGCTAGGGTATCTTTCATTTTCCTCATTCATCTCATTTTTTGTCCTACCTCTCATTTTTTGTCCCCCCCC
>NNCF01125955.1:865808-906025 GCA_002313205.1 Laupala kohalensis
TATTATCGAACTATAGATTATTCTGAGTATAGTGTTTAAAAATCATAAGAATTGAAATAACACTAAATTCACGATTTATTGTTACAATAAACACGCCCCTAGACAAAGCCTAGAGAACCTGTATGATAAATCCGCCTCTTCCAGAAGGAATTTATTTACTTATTTTACATCAGGCCTCGGAATCAAACTGGATGTTAAGGTAAGGTGAAAAATCCACATCCCATCGAGGATCGAACCCCAGCCATCCAGTCAGCAGTGAGCCACGCTGACTTCGAATGTCCCGAAGAAAAAACAAAATACGCTATCGATACTAGGTGACGAAGGAGGTATACTAGTAGAAACGCCTATGAATGTATACGAATGAAAAATACATGAACGATTGAGTTACTTTAGTATTTTCCTTCAACCAGAACAATTCAGTCAGTATGTTATAAGTTGATAGTTCAATAAAAGTTCAACATCTGCACTTTTCGTAACGTGATGGTACCAAACTGTGGGTCACCTTAAAAATGTATAAAAATAGGAACAATTGTTCATTCTTCAAGCTCTTACTTCAACGTTTATTGATTATAGGGTTATATGAATTAATAGGTTATGTTTATTTTTCTATGTTTTATCGATGTCTATGTTATATATATTATTCGTAAAAGTTTTTAATTATTTATTTAATTCTCGTAAATTATTGATCCATTATTCATCGCTAAGTAAAGAGTTTTAATCCACTAAGTTTTTCTCGATCATTTCATGTCTCGTCATCCCACTGTGCAGCGTGACCAGCGCCATCGGCGATTTCTCGCGCGACGTGTGTCGTTTGTCCCAGCCGCTACTGCTGCTAATGGAAAAATCGTGTAGTGCCCGTCGCTCTGTCCCGCAGCTCCGGTGCCCACTTCCGGTCGCAAAGGCTACTCTTTCGACCTCTACTGCGGAGGATGGACATAAGCGCTGTTAGTTATGGGATACCCCACTCCTCGATTGCGGAACTGCCATGAGGTGTATCAATACTTCATAGAACGATGTTGCAGTGGTAATTTTGTGGGCTCGTAGTTCGCAATTTCTGTCCCTCACTGATTTCGCAACCATGTTCATTGTGACGTAACATATCTCGTTTTCTAGCACCTAAATATTTCCTCGCTAAAAGTTAAAAGTACGCATTGCACTTTCTTTTTCATCCCTCATTTGTCCATTCATTTCATTTCATTTTTTTAAATAAATGATGAAGCTATTGGCACAATGTGTGCTGCATTGTCGAGCAAACGTTTCGGTTTATGTCAATTACGATGCAGCGTAAGTGATATGTGATCACACCCTTACAATTTTTACAGTATTTTACGTCACATTTAAAATTTAATGCTTATAATGGGATCTTCTATAGTAACAGTAATTTTTTGTTAAACATATGTGTGTGCAATAACGAATACCCAATTCCCATCTCACTCATTACTTTAACTTTTTCTTCCGACTGTATTGTGTTCGACATGTTGTTCATTGCATACCACAACTCAATATTCCTTATAAGTTAATCTTAAAATTTTTAACTTCTCCAAAAACTGGTAATAAAATACATTTTAAAATAAAAATAAAATTTAATTGCCCCAGTGATTTCCATTGCATTCTTACTTTTCTTATTTGTACAAACTGGGTTGATGGATAGGAGGAAAATGGCAATGATGAAATTACCTGATCCGAATGAGGATAGTATTTTCCTCGAAGTCCAACTAACCTCAGTTGCGAATTTCACTTCGTGGAAAGGGCGAAGAAAATGAGAACCTTTGAAAATTGAGAGACTTCTCAGTAACCTTGATCATCGCAATTTCAGTTTAACCTCGTTTTATTCTACGAAATTCTAATTAATTATAGAAATACCTTCAGTTTCATTAAATATTCAAAGCTGTTACGTATTACTTTAGCCCTAAATATAAATATTACGAACCGAACTTACATGTCACCCTATTTGCTCGAATAAAACCTTTAAATACGCTATGAATGTATGTTAAACAATACATGTATGTTCACTGTTTCATGTTTGGTCGTATTAGATTTTTCGATTTTAATAAAACGTTCCAGGTACGTTCAAAGGTTCAGCACTGAGTGAACTAAAGTAAAAATAGAAAACCTGCAATATGTTTAAAATATATAGAAGAGTCAGACTCTTTGTTTGTCTAACTTTTTGAAGATCGTGTTTGGAAAGCTTTCTCGTCTATCCATACGAGAACGTTATCGAACTCCCCCGGAAAAGGGATGAGTTTCTACTCACACTGTCGTTGCGTATTATTCCAGTCGAAGCTTTTTGCGCAGAACGCGTGAAACAAAGAGATATCAAGAAAAAGCGTGTAACGTTTTATATTCCTCTTACGACCTGTTAATTTATGATGGATTACTCCTGTGAATAATTTATTGAGTAAATTAGTTGATTGATTTATTGAGTATAAGAGAAATTTGATTAATTATGTGTAAAATAGACAAAATGATTGATTGTGGGTTTTTTTCCTTGACATTTATATTTTCCGACACCATGCTTAGTCTATAAATATCAAATGATCTCAAGACATGAGATAAAGCCGGAAATGATTGATGATTATGGATAATTTGATTAATGAAGAATGTTGAACACACATTTTTCCTGCATATTTTGTATCGCCACCCTAGACAATGATGGTTCAACTAAATATATTTGCAAGTATAATGAAGTAGGAAAATAAATGTTCTGAGAAACTTTGTTTTTACTCTTTACTTTATTCTCAATTTCAGCATTGTATTGATCATCTGCAGAGATGTTTTCCGCACTAATTTTTTTTTTTTTTTCAATCGTGAAAATTTAAATCTTTACATGTTCTCTTGTTCAGACTTGTAACGGTCGTTTCACTTAACAGCTGCAGAAGCATATTTTGCTATTTTGAAGAAATTATGTTGAAGTGTTTACTATACCTAATCCAAAATACTGCGTGTAAGCGAGTGCAATTTTGTTATTTAAACTTGATTGGATCGATAGCTAAGTTACATTTTCATTTATATTACTGTTTCAAGAAAAAATATTTATTAGTGTACTTTTCACACTAATTATAGTTCTCTTTGTAAAATATTACTTTATCTGTATGCTTAGTCAAGTATAGAATAAACGGACTGTTTGAACGAAATTTCCGTATATAGTAACTAAGTCATGGAAGTTATCAACCTATTTTCCGTGTCCAGGACCACTCAATCATGTGAAAACGACAGATGTGTGAAAAAATTGAAGAGTCGAATTCTGAATTCGGAATACACTCGAAACAAATAAGTGTAAAATTGTGAAAGGTAAAGGGGTGGCTCAGTGGTTATCATCCATCCAATCATAGTGATATCCCGGGTTCATTTCCCAACACATTATTACTTAAACCTGACCCAAGTTTCTCATTACTTAATATACGTGGAGATACGCGTAAAAAAGTTTTGAACCACTTTTTTATCATCAACAACAATACATCACAATATGTGTTTGAATGAGTATTTTCAGAATTGTATTTGGGAATATCATTGATCTAGAGAAGACTCATATTAAACAAAGTAAAATTTTATCTGAAAAGCACATTTTTCAGACAACACAACTGATTTTTATTTGTAAGTGGCGAGTTTAAATAAGGTTCTTCGACTTTTGACGAGGCAATACTCAGCAACTCCACGAGTCTGCATATTTAGTGACAGTCGTAGATTAACTGTTCGGGTTTTATTGTTTTATCCACATCCGCGCCAGGCGAATGGAGATACGCGGTCTGAAATAATCTGCTTAGATAATCGCATTGGTTCAGAAAACTAAACAAAACCGGAAAAGTTGCTCCAATTTTTTAAACGAGAAATGACATAAAAGTGATATTTCACGTAAACTACTAAAATTTCTTGCGGTTTGACATGTGGGGTGAATATTCGTTTCAAGATTTTGTCTAATTAGTTATAAACGTATGTGTCTAATAGACAATTAAGTTCATAAAAACTGGATTATCTTCGTCGATGATTTATCTCGTGATTCATAACAAATTTATCATAATAATTATTAGTTATTCGTTGTTTACGAGATTCGAGCAATGTTTTGGGTCTGGGTCGATATAATTTATTTTCATTCTCAACTCCCTTAAGTTTCTTTGCAGTGGAAAGATATTAATAGCAGAATAATATTATACTGGACGCAGAACATCTATTTATTAATAAATGGAATGCCGTATATTTTAGGGAATATGCCATTCCTTTGGACAATGTTTTAGATATGAAGTATATGACATAGAAGTATATGAAACATTACACAAATAGAAATATTATTTCACAACTAAATAGTAATTAATATTTCTATTTGTGTGATTTCCACATTTAAAAATTTCTCGACTGTGAACCTTGTCGCAGTTCTAATATCTTTCAGCCTGAACCATCGATAGTACTCATCGACTGCCCCCACCCCCACCCCCCCCACCCCCATTGTTGCCACATCTATCACTTCCCTCCTTCCCCCGTTGTTCGTTTATTGTCCCATCCCTCTTTCACTCCCGTTCACTCACCGCAACGGCCGCGTTCCTCCTCTGTATTATCGCGTTCAATCCATTGTCTCAAAGCTTCCCTAATCCACCAGTAGAGGCGCTGACCATTTAACCCTGGCTCATGGCTCCCACGATTAATACGCTGTCTAATGTGATTCACTATTGTTGAAGAATATCTAATAACTCAACTCCCGAATAGCTGAGACGCAGCTCGCTGCTACTCATGCATTATTAATTAATGGGGTTTGTGTCGAAATACATTTGCTTTAATGGTTGTTTGCCTCTGTGAATACACTATTTATTACGAAATTAATTAGCATGATTAATTATTTTTTAGAAATTTAATTTCACGTTCAACGAGGTAAAGTAAAGGAATTAAAGTTTTCTACCAAAAATAAACAGATTTTAAATTAATATTCTCATTTTATAGTGCTGGATGAAAATAAAACAATAGAAAATAGAATACGTGCTATTCATCCTTAGGTACGATAATCAGTATTTTTCACTGTACAAATACTTTATTTCTTTTTTTTCGAAAACATGAGATAACGAAGAAAAATATTAAAAATTAATTTCTGGCATTAAATGATTACTCTCTACATCAGTGTAGTCAGTTCATTGTCTCTACTAAAACGCAATGTCTCTCGTATCTAAAATCACAAATCTCTAATTTTTTGGCCAAGACACTCTATTTGATTCCAACTCAAAAATTCAACAATAATTTCCGTATCAATATATCCCTATTTGTATATATTTGATCGATTTTTTAATTAACCTGTACTTATAATAAAGAAAATAAACTCGGAAAAATGATGGAAGTAGTTTTGGCACATTTCTCTTTACTATTGCATTAACCTAATTGTGGTGAAGGTGAGTCTATCTCGAGAAATTAAAACCGAAACTGGATAAATGGAAAAATAAAAAACAAGATCATTCGTTGACTATTCCCAGTTTTGATTTGGACTCTTTAAATTCAAATAAAGTTTGATAGGTATACGCATGTGATGAATTGAATTTTTCTAGATTTAAAAGAAAAAATTAGAAATGACAGATAAATGTGATCATGCTGTTTGTTTGAAAGTTAAGTGAGGAGATAGAATATTTAATTTATTTTTAAGGATTTGGAATCAAGTGGACACGAGAATCCGGTTAAAAATATTAAATAGAAATCGGAATTTGAATCAAAATATTTTGGATTCTACTCATCTATATTGGTATAATAGAGGTTATATATCTGTTCCACCTTATATTCATACTATTTTTTCTCAAAAATAAGAAAGCAAAAACAAAGTAAAAAATAATTTAAAATGAGAAAAGGACGAGTTTTTTAAAATACATGTAATATTTTCATATAGCGTATCATCTCGCTATTTTCATACCAACATACTAATTATTAGGAGAAATTATGACATCGCACTCGACTATAACGATAGAGCTTTTAATAAATCAATGATGTTTTGATATGAATAATTCATTAGCACGGAAGTGGTTACAATGCATGAACCTCTAATATTGCGTTTCCCAACAAAATATTTCAAGTGATATTCCATTGTATTGAAATTATTCAACGGACGTAACACAATTCAAAACTAGGAAGTCATTCGTAAATTTACTATGACGAATAAATTTACTCTTTTCCATTTTATAAAACGTGCCGCTCGTGAAATAGTTGAAGTTCTCGTATTTGAGCTTTGGGTAATTAGTGAGACTCACTTACGTATCGTCTCACATTTATAATCCACCACGCTCTCTGAATACACACAATTTAATTTCACTTTATTACTTTCTGAAAAATTCCAATTCGAAGTACATTCTCTCTTTATTAATTTCGTTTTGTTCTTTTTGTTTTACTTTCAAGTCAAATAGTCCAAAACACCGAGTAAATACTAAATCCGTTATGCTTCTTAACCATTTTCTTCACATCCCCCGCAACGTGTATCGTGGTAAGTTGTTTGAATGAATATTTATTATATTTTCGTCTACCATTTTTAATATCAATAACTGTACAACGTTTTCCAATGCTTATATAAAACAATAAAAGTAAGTTTGTCTAAGGATAAGGTGCAACTGTTATAGAAATAGTGCGTATTAAGATTGCACCTAGCATTGCATTAATTATGTCAATTATATCATATATAAGTAATAATTTTAATGTGTGCTTATCATTGTTCCTTATTATTTATTACAACAATATTTACAATATCAACTCAATTTTGGTAAGGTTATGCGATTTATTTCTGACGTCCCATCCCGACAAGATTTTCTCTCAGGTTTTCCGTTGTTTGGGTTCGCAAATAGGGAAAGACGATAAATAAATAAAAATACTTGCAAAAAGTCATTTACTATCTTCGATTCCGATCAAGTGGTCCAAAGAGGGACATATTTATTATTTTTCTGCCCCACGATAAAGAAAACATAAGATGGGTCACCATCTAAATTAAACAAACATAGTTGAATGCTGGCTATAATATCCATAGAATATTAACTTTTTATAGAATATTATGTAACAGTTATTTACCTAACACGTGAAGTTATCAATTTTTCTAAATACTTCGAAAATACACAAATAAACCGGGAATATTAAAATAAAAAATTGATATTAATAAAAACTATAGTATTAATGACATTTTCGCTTCTGGATTGGAAGGGCGGCGTTTTTGTTGCTTCCAAAGATTTTAGTAGATTATTATCGCGGGCAATGTTTAGGTGCATTGCTTAAGTGGTCGTGTATTCTTCGAGGTTTCGTTTTGCACAAGCTAATTAACTCGAACAAAAAAGTTGGCACTCGACATTTTGGAAAACTGATATGAGTGAGGTCGTGAGCCTGAACGAAATTTGTAAGTGTCTCTGTAGGTATTTGTCGTCTCGATCAACAAAGGGCCACGATGAGTGCTACTAAGGCCCATTTCTACATTTTCAGGGGCCAGGGATGTCTCCGGGGCAAGCGAGCGCGCTAGTAAACCTGTAGCTAATAAGCGTCTTTATTATAATTATGTTCAATACAATATTTAACACAGAACCATCTAAGATTGATATTCACGGGCTATGCGACTAGTATAAAAAATCGTAACCCTAAGTTTTGGAAAGGTCTGTATGTGTGAGATCGTGAGAGTGAATCAGGTTTATAAGCGTCTTCCTCCCGTTATTGAAAAGGAACTCCAAACCTTGTTATTCCCAGTTCCATCGCGTTGGCGCCTCCATCACGCTTCACGTTCCGTTACTTCGCAACCCTTCCCCACTCATTCCCTACCCATCCCGCCACCTCCTTCCCCATCAGCCAACTCCTCAACATCCTTCTGATCTCTCCTCCTCGCAACTCGTTATTTTCTGTCGAATATATTCTATTTATATAGTAAATGTACAACGTACACACGCTAGCGAAGACACTTAACATTTCAGAGCACTTTTAGTTAATCATATTCTTTGCACAATAACAAAATTTGAATATTTCTATCCATGCAAAAGTATTATCTTATTCTTTCCGTTGGTGGCTGGGTTGTTTGTGTCGGGGTGGTTGGTGACATGGTTACTCGTGATGAAAGTATTGGTGACGCGGTTGATACGATAAAGTAGCATGATTAATTTTTATTCTCGGTAACATTTCTTTAGGATATATAAATTTGTTATGACAATTTATGAAGGAAATAGTTGTACTGTAACCTACGATAGAGATACTTTATAATAATAGTTCTTTCTATCTTCAAGTAATTTTTATCCTGCATGGTTTGATACACAATTGTTTGTTATCTATGCCGATTCAAGAGCAATCATACGCACAGATTTCAAAAATTCAAAATTTGTCATGAGTCAAGTCGCTGGAATTTAATTAGTGTTCAATAAGATATTCCCCCTCCGGTGACTGAGGGGTTGGCATTGTTGCTCAACACTATTCACTCCGACCAGAAAGAAAAGAAATTGTAGCTATTCACATTAATGTTCCAATTCATGTAGATGTGACTACTGAAACAGCGGTCCCTCCATTTTCCATCCACCTCCCATCACTCTTAGTATCACTAACTCTTACTATTACTAACACCACGTGGGCCAAGCTGGTAAATCTAGCTAACTGACAATAGCTCTATCACTCACCTCCTACTTCCTCTCACCCCATGTAAATAAGCTTCAATAGCACGCTAATAATAATAAATTTATTGTCAAAAAAACAGTACAAACTGCGTATGACCACGTGGAGGACAATAAACTAATTTACTTTCCGGAAGCAAGCAAAGGACCATCCCATCAATTCCGATCAAAGGACCTAAGGCAGAGGCGCATTCAAAAATTTCAGAAAAAGTTCCTAGATAAGATAAAAAGTTAGCTGCGAGTTATAATACATATATAATGTCAATATGTTTGTAATTTAACGCAAATATGTTTGTAAATTTACATGTACAAGTTATTATCGAACTATAGATTATTCTGAGTATAGTGTTTACATTTCCCATTCACAAATACTACAATAATGATAATATCATAATTTTAATATAACTTTATTCCAATAAAAATGAACTTGTAAAATATGCCTGTGGTTCCGCTCGCACATAGGAGTGAACCTATCTTCTCCTGTTTCGTCTCCTCTTACGCACACAGCTTCTCCAATGCAACTCATGTAAAGCGCACGCCTCAGTGCGACCGCATCTGTCACAAGAGAATTCGCGCTGCTCTGAATTAAACAGAAAGACGCGCAAACAAAGCCAGCAATTGGCGCGCTCCAGACGTACGCGAGTGGCGTGCGGTGATGCTCTCTCTGGATGCTGTGATGTGGCGAAATGAATGGAGCTTTACCCACTCCAGTAGGGGGGGGGGAGTGGCGTGTATTGGACCGAAGGTGATGAAGGAAACGATAAGGGACGTAGTTTGAGTATCAATGATGAAGTGTGGAAGATGGAATGTTGCTGGGTTGCTCACGCTTTCCTGGAAGATGGTACAGTCTTGGTCACAGGATGTTGTTGGTGATGCAACCTTGATTGTGTTGATGACGGTTATATTTGTTAGTGTTGTTTTGGTGATGATTATGGTGGTGATGGATGTGTGGTGACAGTTATATTGATGACGGGATAGTTGGTAGAGTATAAACGGAAGACTGATGGAGTGGGGAGAATACTGGTTGCAATGGGTGAGTACAGGACATCATAATAGTGGAGAGTGTAACGGGGCTATGAACAAAAAATCTCGCAGCTTAAAGCGTTTATAAATGATTATATATAGAAAATTACACTACTTGATCACTCAATATAATTGTTTGTACCATTAATCTTGTTCCACAGATTTTAATATTATCACCCTATATTGTATCCATCACTTCAACTATTGCAGAAGATTCCATGATTTCAGGAGAAAATCAAATTCTCTTAACGAAGTCACCACAAGAAGATTTTACCTGAATCTTCTCCAAAGTGCACCAATGTCTCTTATTTTAGAGACTAGAATATGATTTGTCTAATTTTACAGGAACTTCGTATAGCATTTCTACATTCTGAGGATTTCTTAGTTAATGCGAGAAAATGAATAATTACCGGAATGAATTATAACAAGTTCACGAATACAATACTACTGAGCAATTTATTGACTTATATTATTATTATTATTATTATTATTATTATCTTCTCGCTTGTTAGCATTTTACAAGTATTCTATATCAGATAACAGTTGATCGTGTATGTTAATTTCTTTTTTTGAGCTCTAATACCGTCCCTATCAGGTTTTTCAGACTTTAAAATTATAGCTGGTTGGGACGAGTGTTTTTGACGTGAACTTCGAGGTTTATCTTCGGCGAATATAGAAAAATGCGTTTTTGCGAATAAATTAGTTTCTGTGAATAAATTCCCAGTTTTGTAGTTGTTGCAGAAACAAAATATTGCCTCTCCATTTACCAAAATTTTTTCGTAATACATGAAGGAACAAAAGACAATTCCATCTGTTGAAAAAACAATTAAAATTAACATTAAAAAGATGAACGTTTATATTGTGGATTTAACTCGTGCTTCTCCATCAGGTTAAATAATTCCTTCTGAATATTGGCACCTGGATGAAATAATGCCAGAACATAGAAAATTATGTTCTTCAGACAAAAATATCTTGTTGTTACAAAGAAATTGTAGCTAGAAATACTCGATTTATATGAAACTTCATTCCTGTAAAGAGTTGGAAACATATATTTGGAGTTTGCAACTTAGAAAACGTTTTATCACCAACCCAACGACAAATTATTTTCTCCTCTTTAAAAATACTGAGGTATCCTCGTACTCTTGTCGTTCCATACTGTCCGCAGTTTCGCTACAGTCAATATTTAACCAGGGAGGATAAAATGAGCCTTTACATTTTCTGAAATGCAAAGGTAGACTTTTTTTGAGAAACCACTTCAATTTTAGTCTATTAAAATTATCTATTTTCTTATTGTCTTTTTAGTAATTATATAATTGGGTTATGCGGGTATAAATTATAGACAATCATTTCATGAAACTTCACTTTATTAACATTCACTGAAAATTGCCAACGTTTCGACTCTGATCTGCATCATCATCATGGCAGCTATAAATTAATGTATAGGTTTGAGTTACATTGGTACATGAATACATAGTGGATATTACTCATAATATTTCATTCACAATTTTTTCAATTTCATTACATTACAAGAAGAGTTCATTATATAATAACATATCTGAATTATTCACTTTCATTCAAATTATAAGTTACATTAAAATTGCAATATACTTCAAGTCTACTTCAATAAAAACACATCAGTGACAGATTGTTCACCTTGTCCAAACAACCTTCACGACCGTAGAATTACAAGTGACGCCGACATGCTCATTGCAACTACTGATGAGAATACATTCATGCCAACCTTGTTTAATTAGATGCACTACCAAATTATACTTAAACTCAATTAAAAATTACATTATATTTTGAAATGGAAGAGTTGTCTCATTCTATTTTACTTTAAATTCATGACATAAAATACTATACCATAGTTTTTTGTGAATATGTTCGCCTACTGAAAATTGACATTTTTTTATGTTTTATATGAATCGACTGAGATGCTAATCTTTTAAAAATGTTGTTTTCATGATCAATTATACTTATTCTCTTAAAATCCATTTTATGACCTTTAATTTTGCAGTGCTTTACCATACCACTATTCATATCTTTCATGTTAACAATTTTTCTCATATGTTCTTCTATTCTAGTGTCGAACCTTCATTTTGTTTGACCAACATATTTACAATTACAACTTTTAGATGGAATGGAGTATACAATATTACTTCCATTTCCTTTATCTACATTATCATTAATGTTTCTTTCTATATTGGCTTTATTAATAAATCTATGAACTATTTTCAATTCATTCTTATATAGCTCTCTTACTTCGTGGCATATCTTTTATCATACGGAACTACCATAATTTTTCTTGACTCATCATTCTCTTCAATTGCAGTCTGATTCTTATTATTGTTCAGTTCACCTTCATTTGTACTTACGTTCACCTTATAGTTTTGTATCTTTATTAATTCGTTTATTAAATTCAAGGGGTAATCATTTCTTAAAAGAATGTCTTTAATCTTATTAGTGTTACGTTTACGAAGGTTAGGATATGAGATAACGTGAACTTTTAAAATTAAATTGTTAATTGTATTCTTTTTTATATAAAAGGAGTGATTCGAATTGAAATTAAGCAGTGTACCAGACGCTGTTTGTTTACAGTGCCAGTTTGTAATAATTTTACCTTTCATGTTAATCATTGTAATGTCAAGAAAATTGAGTTCATTGTCTTTAGGATATTCAACTAAAAATTTTATTCATGATGAAAATTGTTAAAAGTATTGTACAAATTTAATATTTCTTTCCTCTCTATGATAATGAACGTGTCATCTGCATATCTAGCATATACTTTACAACCTATACATTAATTTATAGCTGCCCTGATGAGGATGATGTTTATCAGGGTCGAAACGTTGGCAATTTACAGTAAATGTAAATAAAGTGAAGTTTGGGCGACCCGTGGAATAGCGCTTAACGCATTCGCGTTCTACCTCTGGGGACGATCCCGGTCCGATCCAAGTAGAATCCGAGGTGGTGGACGGAGCGGTGTTCGCGGCAGGTTTTCTCGGGGTTCTCCCGATTCCCCTGCCTATCATTCCACCACAACATTCGCTCACAATCATTCACCCCAATGTCATTCATAATCAGGGGAGGTGCGGCAGGAAGGGTATCCGGCACCCTAGTGTTCCTCAGACAAAACCAAATGAAGCATCATATCCATCCCTATTCGCCGGCCCCACATGAAGTGAGAAAAGGCTGGGTTAAAGAAGAAGAAAGAAGTTAATCAAGTGAATTTTGGAGAAATGATTGTCTATAATTTATAACTGCAGTGTTCATAGTACTAAATGAATGTGTGGATTTGATACATTTATTTTTTTTGCGTTAAATAGGACTGTAAGACAACAAAATGTAGTTATATCCATTACGATATGAACAAATTTCTTTGTGCACTCAATATATTATATTCTTCATATAATGAAGAATATAAACTGCGCAAAATTAGCATGTACAATTTGGTAAATCGGACGCAAAAATTTGACATAGAAGACTAATCTTGAACTATATATTTGATGAAGTATGCTCAAGGATGATGAAATATTGTTGCCTAAGAATCTATAACAATATCTAAAACAATTAAACAAATGATTAAAAACTTACGACCTTTTAAGGACAAATAATATTTTTATTTTTCGTGAAGAGCTCTTTACGTTTCGACGTGGTTTTATGTCGTCGTCAGGAGTTCAAGTAATAACAAATTATAACAATAAACATTACAACAGGACAAATTAACATGATATAAACAGAAATATAAACACAAAATATGTTTATAAAAAAGCAGAAACACAAACATGTTATAATATTGTATTGTATAAACCGGATAGTTTTTCAGTGTCTGTGCGTAAAAATAAAATATTATTCGTCCATAAAAGCTCGTAAGTTTTTAATTAATTATTTAATTAGATTTACATAATGTACGTTAATAGTACTAGAATATCTTAAACAATTTTCGAAGGACGATGTACAACATACTTTCATGAGTTTAGAAAATCTAATGAACATGAAACATTAGAATAATTACATCTTTAAAAAGAGTGAACGGTGAAGTTTCATTTCAATCATGCTGACAAAACTACTTGTACTTATGTTTCGTTTATTTGAATTCAGTAAAAAATCAATGAACTCGACACATAGTGAAAAAATGAAACATATTGAATGTATTGTGATAATGTCAATGTGATTTCATACGAAAAATGATTATTGAGATATTAAGCCAATTCATCCAAATATCAACACGTAGACGAGTTGTTTGCTTCCAAAAACGACCTTTTATTTTGGTTAATAATTAAAGAAATGCTTGAAGATATGACCTATGAATTGAATTGAGAAGGTCGTCGAGTTACTTATTTCGAAATCGTTGAAAAATACTCATAGCATATATTCAAGCAATGATCTCAGATTTTTTAGGAAATCATGGTAAAAATAAAAATTTCAGTTAGAAAATGACCTCATCACCAACATGTGTCATGTTCCAACGTTAAAAATGTTAATGTCACCAATTCGTCCACTTTAAAAAAAAACCCTTACCTGCTGTAATTTTTGCTGTTAACCACATTCAGTGGAACATATTTCGTTTTTATTTTTCAAACTCACCACAATAGAACTCGGGTACTCAACACAATCAAGCAAGATGAAAAGTGGTCTCCATATGTCATTTTCAACGTTCACAATGTAAAGAGTCACATTCATTAGGAGGAATTCAAATGGCACACTGCTCTGTTTTAAACTACTGTTCATTTCTCTTTTTAGTTGACACGCCTTTTCCAACTAGATTTGAAAAACTACTCAATCTCTCTTAAGGTAATTTAATATAATAAAATATAACCATGTTATTAAAACACAGTAATAGTGAGGTTATGTAACTAAAACTTCCATGATGTATTGACTTACGGAATACTTATTTAGATGTATAATTTTCATTTTAATGATAAAAGTAAGAATTTAATATTGGAAAGTTCTGATAACTTTGGCCAGTGAGACATCTGGAAATAACTTCTTGTTTGGTTATCGATTGGGAATCAAAACTATTTGTTTACTTCACTGTCAGTCCCCATGAACGCGCAAAAGTAAGACTGTTAACATCTGCTGTGATGTTCTGTAAACAGCTTTAGGATTTGAAATATAAATTCAATTCAATACGGCATTTTATTAACAATATTTACATTTTAAATTACGTGTGGCGAGGCTTCAGCCTCTTTGCCTTTGCGAGGTTTTAACCCTTTAATGCCCTGCTATTCACTCTCAATGAATTGTTCAGTTGCGTCTACATTTTTCTCAGAAAGGTTGATATTTTTATTTCCTGCTGCCGTAATATTAAATTTAGTTATGCATGGATAGAAAATTAATTATTATTATTATATTATAAACTTTTGACATACTGTAATAGTTCCTTGAATTTGAAATAGATGCAACTGACGAATTCATTGAGCACCGTTGGGAACCACGGAAAACCAACGGTCAGGACACAAAGACTGCACATGGAAAATACATTTACAAGACAATATTTACAAAAGACATTTAGAAACGTATTTACATAAGACAAGAGTCTATAAGAATTATTACAAAATTAGTATTTACAAAAAAGAGTTTTAAAACAAAACGTATTTACAAAATAGTATTTCTTCACCCGTACGTAGGGAGAAGTTTCGTTACCTGTAACATAGAAAGCAAATAATCCGACAGCAGCACATTGCATTTTGCCCAACCATTATAAATAATTAATTTGAAATATACCATAAATTATATGTAGATATCTAAAATGAACATAAACATTGCTATTTAGATAATTGAATGTACGATTGAAGTTGACGTTTGTTTCCCATTACTGATTTCATATATTTTTCATGATTAAAATACGAATAATTTGGATTTCTTAATTTGTATACTTTTTGTAAGAACATTTTAATGCTGTGAAAAGAAAAACAGTCCTTAGTAGAAAAATTAACGTAATTGCAAGTATTTATTGTGTTTTGACCTAAACGAAATCAATTTTAATAAGAATATATTGAATTTTTTTGTTATCATCACATTAAAATAAAACTTCTCTGTAGCTATCATTCATGTATTAAAATCGCCAGAAGAAATTATATTGTTCATCGAGTGAAATTGGTAACATAGTAAAGAGCATCCAAGTATCAAAAAAGGACATTTCTGTCCATTCTGTGTGTCTGAAGTTATTACGATTCTAAAATGCTTAAAGGTACTAAACAGAGATAAAAATGCGCGGAAGTGTTTGTGTAAGTTTTATTTATATTTTTTTTTTTTTTTTTTTGTGGGGCTTTAGGGCTCGTCAACATCAAAGGTCATTAGAGCCCATTTTATTTATAGTAACTTGAATTAATAATAGTTACATTTTGTCTCTGACTATTTTTAACCTATCGGTTTTGATCAGAAATTCCTCTCCTTACCATAAAAACAAAACCCTCAAGACACGGGGAATTTAAAAAAAGAGTACCAAACCGCCGACTTGAGGATTCCATTTATTTCAAGATATCTTCTTCATAAATCTGCAAAATGGAAACTAAATAAACTTGTGGAAATGCTTTTGCATGCCTCTTCCTCCGCCTTTTAATATTCTTATCACTTCCACATGTTACGTGTGCATAGTTACTTGAGGAAACATTCTCTAATTATTTCTTTTCAAGACCCACCGCATATCAGACTAAACTAATTTTTAATACAAAGACCCTAAATTATTAAAGGAAACGTGTCCAATTAGGAGCATTCATAAATAGCAACCGTGGAGAACTTTTTAATTCCAGTTTACGTTTGGTGAAGATACTCCTGTTGTGACGGGAGAAATAATGAAACCACGTAAAATTAAATGGGTACATCGCTTTAATGCTGCAACTCTTTCAAATTATAGAAAAACACATTTGGAATCGCTTTCATTTTAAGTATTATATTTCTACGAAAATTTTAAGAAATTGAAACGCATATCATTAAAAGTATGCACCACTTCAAAGATATCTCCTGTATTTTAATTTTTGCTGTTTCTTTTTCTCGGAAATTCATTTTAATATAAATAAAGCGGACAATTAAATATGCTAATGTTGGTAATAGTTGAAGCTCGTCATTAGCCAGACATCATATGGCTGAACGATGCACTTATAAGTGAATTGTCTGCGGTCGTGGCATATTCATAAGGCAACATGGACTCCCATTTTGGTTGACGTGACGTAAACTGTGGGCCGTGGGCTGCGCATATTTCGCTTTGCATCCCTGCCTAATAACCTAAATTAAAAATAGCAGCTCCTCCGTCTCCAAGAGACGGGCATTTGCATGGGACGGTGGGAGAAATAAGTAAACGACGGAAGAGGGAGGGAGGGAGAGAGAGAGGAAATAAACGTTCTGCCCGATGCGGAAGACTTTGAAATGAGAAGCGTCTTGGAAGGGGCAGAAATGTCTTGACGGAAAGAAAAGGCTTGAGAAAGATGAAGGATGCGACATAAACTTGCTGCGTCATGATATACTTTCTGTACACATATGAAAAGGTCTCTTGTATTGTTCTTTTTCTCGAGGAATAAATATATCACCAGATTGAGCCCCCGCGGTGGCTCATGGCTAGTGCGCTAGCTCTATATGGAGTGACACTGGGTTGAAGTCCCAGTGGGACCAGAAATATTTCTGACATATTCTTTTTAAAGTGTCAGTTGTCAAATAATAAATAATTTTTGTCCACATGGCCACAGGAAGTTTAGAACAGATTTTTTGACAATACATTTATAGTATATTTACTGTTCATATGGCTGAAAACATGCAACAGTAAACACTCTGAGACTTGTAATATTTGTAAGAGTTAAATACGGCAATTTTGATTGTATTTAGACGCTGTTGCCCTCAAAAAACAAAATTCACGGTATATCTAGAGAGTAAAGCACGTAGAGTTGGATTTCGCAAGTGTCCGTCACAGAAGTTCTTCGTCGGCCGCAACAAATACATACATCACTAGATTAAATCTCATGAAATACGTGTCGAAATAGTTCCTACTTTATTTTTGCATTCATGGTGTTAGGTAATTTATTGATCTTGGAAAAATTTGTTTTGAAATATATCAGTCTGTTATACCATTAAATACTTCTGTATTATCGTAAAAAGTATTATAATTTATATAAGATAAATTATATTTTTTTTATTATCCGAATAACAGATGTTTTTACTTTATAAATTCGGTAGATCTGGAAAATATGAAAAATATTCATTTAAAAAATTCATTTGCAAGATTTTTCCTCGTCTATGTAAATAGAAAGAGGAAGATGGACTGATACTCAAAGAATAAACGTATTGGGTTTGCAAGGTAATGATTGAGAAGAAAAGTTGTCCCAATACGTCGCAAATTGAATTTGTATTTTAATTATATTGAAATATATTTGTAATTAAATTCACTAAATTATTCTAAGAGTAGTGTATGTATATTTATCCGCGGGAAGTTATTGTTTACTCATTAATATTCGATGCATCTTATTTCGGAAAGGAAACTCTTTAATATGCATTTTTTCCCGCAGAAAGCTCAATTTCGACTGCGTATGGGCTTGGCGAACCCACGGCTCCGAGTTGGGGACTGGTACTGCGCCACCAGTCCTCGGACACCGTAAGCTTTGGGCATGCTTCAGCGACCACCATTGGCGCGATGGTGGAAAGTTGCATATTGCAAAAGGCGGAATTCTTTCCTTCGTCAACCGGGTCGCGAGGAAGGATTAAACCTCTATAAAAAAACCTCAACCTCAAAGTGTGTTACGCGCCGATGAGGTGAATGGGTGTTGAGGATAAACACTCGCTAGCGGACAACCTCTGGAGCAACTGCCTCACCTCTGTTGAATAAGGCTTAGTGGCGTGATGCGGGGGCTCCACGTCACAAGATATATCTTCCTCCAAACTCGTGGGACAAAATGACAGATGTCTCGGTTTCCCCGCCTTGCGGTGTGGGTGTGCCGCAAGGTAGGTATTCCGCCCAAGGGTTTTCGAAGCGGCCGAGGACACACAGCCCTCCCGCTTCAGAAACAAAATCGTATAACAAACAGAACATTTCTCACTAGAATGTTTTCGTCATAATGACACTTCTAGACGAAGCACTTGAAAAAGCTGCCCCGTTCTATAGTTAGCAAAGGGTTACAGGGATTAGTTGGAAAGGCTCAAGTTAATCAAGAGGCTCCGTAATGGGTCAATGCTGTTGGAAACTACAACCAACAAGCAAGCGTTGGCACTTTTGAAATGTACTTTGTTGGGAGAATTCACTGTGAAGTGCGAGCTCCATGCTGCGCTTAATCGCAGCAAAGGAGTCGTAAGTTGCAGGGACATTATGGATATGTCAACTGACGAACTTGTTGCCGAATAGGAGGCTGACCACGTGGTTGAGGTCAGTTAAATAATAAGGAAAGTTACTGGTGTTCTGCAGAAGACCAGTTCCTTCATCGTGACATTTGACTGTTCTCAGCTTCCGAAAAATCTAAAAGCTGGATGGCTTAACCTGCCGGTGCGTTCCTTCATTCCAAATCCTCTGCAATGTTTCAAGTGCCAGAGATTTGGACATACAAGGATATCCTGTAAGAACCGGGATAAAAGCAGGAGAACGGGAAGGAGGCACACGAACCCAGCGTTTCATACCCGGGTCCTGCAAAGTGCATTAATTGCACAAGCAGCCACCCGGTGTGGAGCAGGGAGTGCATCGCTATTCTGGAAGAAAAAAAGTTTAGGAGATCTAGACTACGGAGAAGATCCCGTACGGTGAAGCGCGAAACAAATACAGAGNGTTTAGGAGATCTAGACTACGGAGAAGATCCCGTACGGTGAAGCGCGAAACAAATACAGAGCTTTACGCATTGTCTACCAGTTACTCCACCACAGGAAAGACTCCTATAGTAAAGAAGAACATTTCCGTTCAAACCGATTTCACTGACGTGTCTACGACAACGTCGTGCATATGTCAGTGCAAATGCGGGAAGAAAGATACTCAAGCTGTTCCCGTTAAGCAGAAAACTAGCAGTGTGATACGCGTCCCAGCAAATACTACGCAACAGACAAAGACAAAGCAGAGTTCCAAGGCTAAACCAATGATAATAAACGATTTTTTAAAGTCAAACACAACAACATCCAAGAAGTCGCTGAGACGTAAAGAGAACGTCTTTGTACTTACTTTCTCCGAGTCATATTGTGCATTGTCTGACGCTGACGCGGAAATGAACATTCAGAAGCCTGACCCAGGAGGTTCCAAATAATAAAGGTTTCCGCACTTCAGTGGAACCTTAATGGCTTTAGAACTCAACGTGAAGAGTTACAGCTCATAGCGCGTCGAAATCTGATCTGTATTTCCCTGCAATAAACACACCTTTTACCAGAACTCTCTCCCTCTCTACGAGGATAGATCAGCTACAGGTATGACGACACCACGGAATATCGAGCAAGAGGTGGATTCGCAGTGTTTGTTAGAAACACTATACTTTGCGCAACTTTTTTTCTTTCTACAAACTCAAATACAGTCTATAGCAGTCATAATTCACAGCATATCCACTATGACCGTTTATTCAATATATGATCCTCCGACACGAGATTTCTCGGAGACTTCCCTAAGAGATCTAATTCACCAGCTCCCTCGACCATTCCTCCTCCTCGGAGATTTCAACGCTCACAGTCTACTGTGGTGTTCATCGAGCGATTGCCCCAGGGACCGACTGCTGAATTATCTTTTTGAGCGTAATGATATATGACTAATGAACACCAGGGAGATGACCAACTTTACGTTCGTCACGGAGTCATGGATTGCTATAGACCTGTCAATTTGCTCTCCTGAGGTTGCTGATATCTTCCACTGGAAGGTAGAAGATAATCGGGGTGGTAGCGACAATCATTCTATTTGGTTGTCCTTGCAGGAACGTGCGACTGTTCCAGAATACAAGCCACAGGAATGGATTCTCAGAAAGGCTAACTGTACACTGTACCGTTCTCTGGCTGTCTTTAGAGAAACTGGAATTGTCCAAGAGAGGGTCGACCATCTTACCCAGGTGATTCATCACACCGCTGAAGAATCCAATCCGAAAAATCTATGTTTCTGCGATGACCTCATGTCCCCTGGTGGAAGAACGTATGCCATTCGGGCGAGGCAAAGAGAGTTGCGGAAATTTTTGGGTAGTCCGTCTCCGGAAAACCTCGCCGCATATCGAATTGCTAGAGCAAAAGCGCGAATATCTTACAAAGAATTCAGGTCCACCTCCGGGAAAAAGTTTCCAAGTACCATTAAGAGAACAACATCGTCCACTAAAGTATTGGAGTCAATCCGAAAGATATCTGGAAGGTATTCTCGAGTCCCAATATCTGGACTCAATTATCAGGATCAGGTTCTCACCAACAACAGAGAAATGGCAACAGTGATGGCTGAATACATTGTTGACATAACATCTACCGCAATATGCGATCCTGGTTTCGCGAGGTAAGAGGAAATATCAGAGAGCACCTTCTTTGGCTTTTGTATCTCAAACTATGAACCATATAACACTGCCCTCTCAATGTGGGAACTTGAGTCAGCTCTAGCGACAGCCCATGACCTTGCTTCTGGCTCTGATTATATTCATTATAAAATGCTCAGACAACTCAGTCTCGAATTGAAAAAAATACCTTCTGGTTATCTTTATTCTTTCATGGTCCTAGAGAGTATTCCCTAATTTCTGGAAGGAAGCAACGGTAATCCCTTTACTAAAACCAGGAAAGGTCAAAACGTCCATCAGTAGTTATCGAAGCATTGCCTTGACGAGTTGCGTCGATAAAAATCTGGAGAGAATTATTAACCGACGTCTCGTCTGGTAACTTGAAAGGCATAACTTGCTGAGTCGATCTCAGTGTGGTTTCAGGAAGTTGAATTAAACCCTGGACAACTTACTTCTCCTGGAAAGAGTAATTCAAGATGCCTTCGTCAGAAGACAACATGTCGTCGGAATATTCTTTGACATCAAAAAGGCTTATGATACCATCAAAAACTTTTTGTAAATGAAATGGATGACGTTAAACTATTGAATTTTATAAGTAGATCGGGGTTCCTCCCACAAGATCTCGAGAGGGTTTAAATTTGCATTCTTCTTTTCTCTTCCTTGTCTTCTTTCCATTTATCCTGTCTTTCTGTATTTTGAAAATTATTATTTTTGGTTTTCTTTACCTTTTTAAGACATAATGTGTTCGGCAAATATTTCCTATTATTTTCTGTCATCTTTGTATTTAGATATTTGTTGAATTCAGGAGGGATTTTTTAGTGGGTATGGTCGAGATATTCTGCGAGTCCCACACACGGGGAAGAGTCTTTACGGCTCTTGCCTATGGTGCGATACTGCATTTTTCTCCACCTGCATAAGCTCTAATGACCTTACCGTTGACGAGCTCTAAAGCCACACAAAAATGCCCCCCAGTGGACTTACTTCTAGTAAGTACGTGTTTGGCGAACACGGGACTCCGAGCTGAGTCTGGCATTACTTCCACTTACTTGTTCAAACCTCCTTCCTTTCTCTTTCCTGACCTTCTTTTAGATCGCGACGCTATTAGGGCTAGGGTGTCTTTCATTTTCCTCATTTTTGTCCCCCCTCCACATATTTTGTCCTCAATGTTTTGATGTGTGTTTTGAGACATATTTTGGTATGTTGTAATTCAGGAGTGTTTTCAGTATGGTTGAGTCATTCGGCGAGTCCCACACGCGGGGAAATTCATGTTGGCTCTTCCTAGTGCATAACTGCATTTTCCCTACCTGTACAAGTTTTTAGGGCTCCAATGGCCTTTGATGTCGACGAGCCATAAAGCCTCACAAAAAAGGGTGGAGATTGTATTTATGTTTCTAATGATGTATTTAAAAAAATATCTTTTCGTTGTGTATAATTCACCCTTGCGCAAATTGCAGACCCCAATTCATAAACTGACTTGAAGGTGACACTGATCATAACACTCTGAAGTCACGTTTTAGTTTGTATTACGTGTGTATACGAAATACTGGATTACAGTTGTATGCGTCAACTGATTGGGGCTCTAATGTTATAATGATAGAAATATTTGCAGGAGTATAGTAGTTAACTATTGTCATTTTTGTTGTTGAGTGAAATGCGATTGAGATGACTCTAATCCATGTCCTAGCTTCATCCGAAATTCGAACCCAGTCGCTTTCCCGCGGAAGAGAGTAAGCGGTAGTTGGCGTTATTAAATTTCTCCATGATTGCTCGTACACTGAGCCAACGTGTGTTCATGATTCCTGCAGCAAGCTGAGATTGCATGTGCAAGCGAGTAATACGCTTTCGACTCGCCGCTCTCTGAATATTACATCCACCACCAACTCAGTCATCCCCACCCCCACCATCCGTTACACCACAGATACTGAGGCACTGGTTCGTATCCCATCCCTCCCCTTTTGACCTCATCGCAAATCTTGTTGTTGTTGTTTTCTTTTTTCGCGTTTGCTTTCGTTACACACCGCAGCGGTTTTCTGAATCGAAAAAACCTAACGATGCGTTTCCAAACATCCAAATTCACGGAACCACTCTTCATTTATGTAAGTACTTCTATGTGGTTTTAGTTTAGAAGTGCAAACGCATAAATGACGTAATTATAGTGTTTATATTATAAACTTAACTCTACTTTTATTTCTCACTTCTTTCATTGTAATTATTAATTCTTTTTTCGCGACGATACTCTTGTTTTCAAAACGCTGGAGTATTTATTTTTATTTTTTATGGTAATATAAACTAGTTTGAATGAATTTCATAGAATGCTCGCTAGCTTGCACTTTTTAATACTTTCTTGGTTTTCCCATGGTGACATATTTCGCCATTTCCTGCCACAAATTTGCGATGATGGTGGCCATGCCATCGAGAACATGTTATTATACGAATAAAGACGTCGCCATGACAAAAAAGGAAATTTCATTAATTTATTTTAAAGTGGTAACAACTACCCACCTTTTTTAATTTTGTGTTTTTTCGGGAGCGCTGTTGAAATGTAGAAGCTATCATTTGCTTTATATGTTCGTTTAATTAATGGTGGATTTATACCAATTTTTATCGTTTGATAACCTGAATTTCTTTACGGTAAGAGAAAAGATAGTTTTGAAGATATAAGAAAGAAATTGCAATATCATGAGCGATATGAGAAACCAGACTATACAATTAAAACTGTATTCCATAATTGAATGCAGTGTTGTATAAAAGAAATTGAATTACACTTAATTGTAGAAGAGGCGTTTAAGAATATAAATATTTAATTAACATGTAAACTCAAATTGCACTTACATTTTTTAGCAATAATTCTACAAATATGATGTATTGTCTCGATTATTTCCTGTAGTTCTCACTCGCCCTTGAAATATCTTAAATGAATTATTAAATATTAATATTTATTTCAATGTTTATATTAATCTATATCCCATCCGTTCAACTGTAAAGTAACAATTAAATAGAAAGATTAATATGTAACTACCACAGTTTCTAGAGTTTATGAAGAACCTACTAGAATTTGCGAAGGGTCAGCGTTGTAATGAATTCTTGAATACATGTCTGCGCTCGGTAAACTAGCAACATCAAGTCCCTCTCAAATTGAGTCTAGAACCATGTCCACCTGTGTGAATCCAGAACCCTTGTGATTTAATGACATCAACAATTGTCCAAATAAACAACGATTACACAGAACCCTTGATTTGTTATAGTGCAAAATAATCTTTTGTACTCTCCAAAATAAATTAAAATTGTGTGAGGAGTATACGTAAAATCTTGAACGCCCGAAAACAACTGAATAAAACACAATGCATAATGTTGATGATTATTTCTTTGTGTCAATTTTTTTATGCGTCAAATCTTCGTGTGTTGTTATGTGTTTGAAATGTGTAGTTTTTATTCACATTTCGAATAAGCGGATTTGTAAGATATTTAAAATCAAAATGCACGTCAGAAATCGATAATAATATGTACTTTCAAACTATTTTTCTCTCTGAAGACAGTTTTAAAATATTTTCACTTCAATTTTATATTTCTTGGATTTTATTGAGACGATTTTAATATTTACGTTTTTTTATGGACATTGATATTTAATTCACAAATTATTGTACTATTTCGCCGTCTGGATTGTTTCTTTTGTTGAAACACTGAACGTAGACTATCAGCTTGCTACCCTACCGGTTGGTTCTTGACTCATTCAGTTATCTGTTTGTATATACTAGACATACTAGATAATTACTCGGGAATAAATCCCCATAACCTCAATGGTTGCCCAACTCGGACATAACATCGAAAGTGTCTCTATTCATATCAGCATCTGAGGTGGAACAAACTCGCGCGCCTGGAGCCGCGCAGTCGAACTTTTGCCTCCGACGTAAGACACAATGGCGGCAGTTCAGCTGCACCATTCCATTAAAACGCTAGTAAAATCTAAATATTTCGTTCATATTTTACGATTTAAAGGCGTTTTTTATCTTCGTTAAATGGATACAACGAAAAACATTTAATTTGATGATGATTCATTCTTTCCTACTTTTATATCTTAAATTGATGTATTTTAACACTTCTTATTTTTAAATTTTTCCTTCTCAATTCAGCTTTGTTTATACATATATGCTGTTTCGCAGACGTTTTTGTAGAACTCTTAATGGCTAATATTGCCAATCATAGTTGTCATCTATATCTGTCCTTTTACGCAGCGTAAGCGAATATACCTCTCTTTTTCCGGATTTCATCGATATTTATCGTCAAAATTATTTTTTATCCTTATTTTCAGACATTTAAAAAATAAACGTTAGCCTATGTTATTTCTGGTCATTTAACACATATTTGCAAAATTTCATTACAATCTGTTGAGTGGTTTACACTTGAAAATGTAGCAAACAGACATATATTTTGGTATTTATAAACTATATTAGTATGGATTTATCAAACATACAGTTTACTGCCAGAAAATCGAAAAAGTATCTATACGCAAGGATAGAAGTGAATACTAACGTTGATTTACCATACTTTGTTATATTTGTTTGGTTTGCTACTCGGAGTTTTATCTTTACCGTAGTAAATGTTTGTTTCCAATAAACAGTGGACAATTTAATTCTGCAAGCAGATAAAGCACTCATGTAAAATGTTTGGAGTGTGGCAGATAAAATTGCTGTAAAATGCAAAGCACACTCTCTACGCTCTGGCTTCTGCTTTTTTTGTGATTTTTGTTCAAATGCGTCACGGATAAATAAAAGAGTATTGCGAACACATGGATGAGAGGTATGGAAATCTAGTGAATCACAACCATTGTATTTTCTATGTACTACTGAATATCTGGATTGGTTTTTTTTTTTTTTTTGACCGAACCTGAAGATACGAAATATATTCTTTCTCTTTGGAAATAGTATAAAGATAATAAAAAAATTAACCCCCGATTACATTGCTATGCAAAACTAACATTTATCTTTTCGTGGTGTAGTTATTGACTTAAAAAACAAAAAAGAGGAACAACTAATTACTTTTATTGTTCTTTTAGTTATTGATGAATAATTAATAAAATTGCAGTTTTTATTTCTTGACAGTGTTTAAAATAACAAATAACTTTCCAACAGTTAAGGTACTAGCAATAACAATCTATTTTTTTACTTAGTAATTTCTTTCCGGAATTTGTTTGAATAACAAAAAATTGACTAATGTAATAAAACAATTCTGTTTTGGGATCAAGTTAAGATAAATTAAGTAAACTATAAAGAAAAAAGAAAGAATGACTGTCTATAAAAATAATAACAAGAAATATTTTGACTGAATAATTATAGACTAACATACCGTGCAATAAACTAAAAGATCATTACTACTATTTTTTTTATATGATGGCATTTATTTTAAATTATCTTATATTCATCTAGCACTAACTCATAAACTTGACTATCTCCTACACAGCGTTCCATTTAGTATGAAATAAATGATAGTATTTGATATTAAAAAATTAAAAAATACGTTTTAACTTTGTGGGGTAGATTTCGATCCCAATGCAATAAATTGCCGTTGGACGGCGCGCGTCCGACCACTGTGAAAGCACGCTATGCTTTTGCAAGTCACATTTCCTTTTGATTCCTTTTCTCGTATCGTGCACTATTGAACGAGCTTAATTTGTAAGTTACTCGACCAGGTTCGATTCAATTACCCATATTTACGGTTCAGTACAGAATGATTGTTTGATCGTTTTTCTATATTTTAAACGTTCATCCTCGAAACTTGACCTTACAGGTATACTACCAACGTTTCGATCATCCTATTGTGGCCTTCCTCAGGAAAATGACAGAGTCGGACTGACCTGAGATACGATTTGTCCTGGACAACCGAGTATAAATTGACTATGACCGCGGAAGCCTACGTCTACATCTAACCTATACATTTAACTACGACATAATCATAATTTAACATTTCACCCAAAAATATGTATTTAACCTATGTAATCTTTGGTTCTTTCAACCAATTAACTGTTTTCGAAATTTTAATCTAAGCAGAGCGTCATTCCGATGTCTCATATTAAATTTTGCAGACAAACTTGTCTTTATTCATACTTTTCCTGCCAGGTGTTCCAACATGGAACTCGCAATGGAATAATTCTTTGAATTCTATTTAGTCAACATCACGATGTGCATCTTAATAATATATGGGACTAAAGTCAACTATTTATACGATTAATTAAAAACAATGTTTTTGTACCATTTTGTTTAAATATACATCTTTTCTATCCAAATATTATTACAGATGTTATCGTTGTGTTCCTAAGATATTACTGACTCGTTCTTCATATTTTGTGTTTTCACATTTACAAATATAATTAATGGTTTAGTATATAAATAATATAACACAATATAGGAATTTGATACAATTAAACTATTTTCACTTTAATTGTTTTTATGAATTATTCTCACACTCCCGTTTCCCCTGCCTATCATTCCACCACAACATTCACTCATAATCATTCACACCCATTTCATCTCATAAATCACCGCTTCAGGGGAGGTGCGTCAGAAAGGGCATTCGGCACCATGAGTATTCCCCAGCCAAAAATCCTAAGAAGCATCATATCCACCCCCATCTGAGCCGACCCCACATTAAGTGGGAAAAAGGCTAGGAAGAAGATGAATTATTCTCACAGGTTTAGCTAGATTTCATGATATTATATTTATAATCTTATTTACCGACAGCAGTGGTATAGAGGTTTCAAACACTGTCTGACCGACGTGGGATTTCCCTCACCTACTCCGGTCAAATGTCAGTTCAGTACCATACGTTCCCTGGCAACCCAACAGCTCGTCTTCCCCAGTCACGGCTAGGTGGAAGAGTGGGTTTCATAACCTGAATACAAGACATGAAATAAATGAGATATTATAAACCTTAATATCTCCTGAAAAGGTAAAGAACATTCTTTTGGGTGAATGCTAATATAACTCATAATACAAGCCATTATTTTTTATTTGTGTAACAAATCTGACATGACCAGAAGAAGGTAAAAGTAGTCTGAGCAATTTGAGAGGTTGAACTAATTGTACATTATACGCAGACTGCATTTCAGATTGTTTTTCCCCATCAACTATTCAAGTCCAACTTTTGGGACAAACGTATCAACACTTACTACTAAAATTAATGTCCATTATATAATCTAATTAAATAAATAATGAAAGACTTACGACCTTTTACGGACAAATAACATATATTTTGTGAAAAGAGCTCACAACGTTTCGAGTTCGTCTTAAATCGTTGTCAGATTATCAAATAATTACAAACTATAACAAGAAAAATAACAACAGAACAATTTTGTAAATATATTTTGTGTTTATATTTATGTTTAATATCATGTTCAATTGTTCTGTTTCTTTTTATAATATGTTATTATTTGATCATCTGACGACGACTTAAAACGAAGTCGAAACGTTGTGAGCTCTATTCGCAAATATATATTTTTCGTCCATAAAAGCTCGTTAGTTTTTCATTTTTTATTTTATAAATGCCTATCTAATTGTACTAATGCATGCAAACATGAAAGAACGGCATTTAGCAAGGTTGGAGTACTTCTAAAATGAACTTGTAAAATGTACTCGAATGAGTAACAACATCTGTCCGTCATTCTCCTTTAACACTTTCTAGTCCCAAGATCTCTTTAATTTTTTTTTTTTAATTTTAAGATTTTGGATACGGTAATCATTGAAAACAAGAATATTTTTGATGACAGGAGGGGAAAATGAAACTTTAGGTTTAAAAGAGTACTTAAAAGAAACGTATTAAGATTGGATACTTAAGAGAACTTCGTAAATATATGGTAATAATGGTTTGTAGCTTTTGGTGACGCCGGCAAAATTATGAATAATATCGAAATGTGAAGAATCCCTGGAATGATTATGTTGGGTACAGGGGATAAAGTGTACAAAAATAAACAAGTAAATAAATAATAAAAATACTTTTGTTTAATGCTTTCAGAATAATCGGCATTAACACTTAAACGCATAGAAATATAAATCTAAGTAATCACACGGGTTTCGATAAAAGGAAAGTCCGGAGTGGAGCCAGGAGGGTTGAGAACGTACTCTTCTGAAGACGCTTCTCTCCTCGCCTTAAGAGTAACAGTCGAGAGAGGAGCAGGCTACTTCGTAGTCTACAAAGCCCCGTATGCAACATTGAAGCTACTACCGCTCTCTACTGCGCAGTAATTGTGAGAACGGGCGCAGGTGAGGATGGGGATGTGGGGGTGCCTTCCTCCCTCGGGCGCATCTCCTCCAGGGGGTGAGAAGCGAACGCGCTTGCTACAGTGGCTGCTCCACTATGCCAACGGTTTGTTAACGCGCTCTTGCCTCAACACGAGATACCTCTGCAATACCCACTTTCTTTATGGACGCTCCGACATCAACGGGCATCAACATTGCAGGAGATGTGAACCATCCTTAGCTGTTAAAATTTCACAACGGAAAGGGAGAGGGTTGTCTATGGAAAAGGGGAAGAGTACGTTGAGGTGTGAATGGACTGGACTGATATAGCGTTGAAGGAAGTGCTTTCGTGTTACTCCGTACTACTGAAATTTTCCTTCTCATCTCATTCATAAGTAGAATACAATCGCGATTATATTCTACTTATGAATGAAGGAATTAATTCTTTACTAATCCACTTTTAAAGTACAAATATAATAACTACTTGTTCTTATTTAGACAAAATATCAACTTAAACTAACTCATTTTACATATTATTTGAACTGATAAAGTTTACATCTCGAGTATATAATCCTGTTCCAGATTGTATACAAATTTGACAGAACAATCAATAGCGCATAGTTAACAGCTCTCTCTCTCTCTCTCTCACTCTCTCTCTCTCTCTCTCTCTTATTCTGTCGTAAACAATCACTTGCTTTAATTGAGAAATATACTGATAATTATTTTCATATCATCAAGCAATCATCAAAAATGTATAAGATGTGTATTTTTATAGCGTCGAAAATCATTTTTGACGTAATGGTATAATTTTGACAGTATTTTCATTTGCCACGATGTTAATGTATTTATTTTGTGTATAGTGTGATATTTCTATTATTTTTATATTATATTTTGTTTTCAGGTATGTTCCATTTAATGAATCCTCCAATTGCTGATTTAATGAAATAACGTGAGTAACGATTTTAAAATATATTATAGTATTTATTTTGGTGTGATTTGTGGTGTTGCTTAATTTTAAAATTGATTTCTGTGTTTTCAATACGTAATCCATGGTTCATTATTCATCCTACATTTTAAGAATTATCACAGCAAATGATATTTTTAAACTGAGAAAGATAGGAATTATTGTTATCTTTAAAATAAAATTTTTATCTTTCACGATCAAAAAGCTACTTAGTATGGAAATATACAGATATATCTATATCATACACAATAAACCGCATTCACACCGTGTTACGAGTTTTTGAACCACTGTCTATCTTATAAGAACAACCCCTTGAATAACGTTTTTCTCCATCCTCTCCATATCCATTCCTCTCCGTTCTTCGACCTCCAACTGTCCTGCAGATTCCTCCATCTTCCCCACCTCCCGCACCATTCACCCAAGTGCCGACTACAAACTGAACCCAAGTCAATAACTCAATTTAATGGCAGCGCAAAGTTGTCAGCTGTGTCAAACTTGCACCGTGGCCCATAGAAATCCCTGTGTGGATAACGAGTGAGTCTGTCTCCCACCACCAGGCTTCGCGACTCGTCGTAGCTCTTCTCAAACCTCTTTCTGCGTCGCGTCGTCGAAGCAAAAATTGATGTCAAACGTTAATCTTTGAAGCGAAGAGGAATTGAATGAGCCAGAGCAAGCTCAGGAAGTCGCAGATTCTGCGGGGAAACTATTCATGGTGATACATCAGTCGCTGGACAAATCGGGTGTTGGCGCGGTTTGTGAAACCGAGAGTCCCAGAAAAAGGATGACTGAAATGAAAAATTGCCGAACGTTGTTTGTACGAGATTTTTGAGATAATAAAATAGTGAGTCAGAATAAATTTTCAATAAAATTATAAGTTTATGAAGAAATTTTATTTTTTCATTTTTTGAACATGTTCGCATTTAGAACTTCCCTTGTTTTTAAATTCATTTATTTGTGCTCTTCTTAATATAATACCGTTTAAATTTGTTTAATGTTCTATTTTTTTTAAGTTTTTGTAAATTAGTAGTTTGTCCTAGGATTTACCAGATATGTGAATGACACGTACTTAAACGGTTAGTTCCAATCAACCACGAGGACAATTCGAAATCATGGTTGATTTAAAAGGCATTTTCTGTGAGAAGAAAACCGAGTACGCTGCAGGTTGCAATTTTATCCAAGTTCATGTTTTCCGCCACATTCACCATCACCATTCACGTCGTTCACCCATCATCCATCTCAGGAAGGTGAGACGTGAAGGTATTCTGTCATCATATACAACATTTGTCCTAACCGAAGCTCAAGCCTCGCCATGAAATGAATTTTAGTTATTTGAATCATGTTGTAACATACAATAAATAATAATAATAAATTTATTGTCAAAAAACAGTACAAACTGCATATGACCACGTGGAGGAAAAAAAACTAATTTACTTACTGAGGTTGAACTGATACAGCTTACTGATACAGCACAATACTTTAAAGAACTCTTTAAATTTCATACCTGAAACTCCGTTATATCTCTTGCATGAAACAATCATGATGTCACTCAATCATTCATAGCGTAAAAAAAACATTCTGTTATTTTTGCAACAAACGTGACTGGCGTGCTTTCCTGAGTATCCGATGCGACGCAGTCGAGCGGTCACTGAGGAAATGAAGCCGGACCATACACCGTGAGCAGATGGAACCATGAGCGGATATAAAGCAGTCCCACACACACTTTCTGCTTCACTTATTTCGTTGCATTACGTACACTGATTTTCGACAAGTTTTATCCATATATACTCGTACGTTTGTTATGAATATATCCCAAGCAAGTTGTGTTTGTGGATGAGAAAAGGTGCCAAAATCTTTTATGATACTATTTAAATGACGATAACACTGTGTATTGAAGAAATAACGTAATGAAGTTCGACATCATTTCAAACAAAATGTGTGTTGAGTAGTTAAATTCATAAACTACGATGGACTGTGTCGACTAATTTTCTCTATCCAAACAACATAAAACATTTATTGATATTGTTATAATAATTTCTTAGACAGATCATCCATACAAACTTAAAATATAAAAAAGTACATGATATCAGATTCCCTTCTATGTATCANCTTAAAATATAAAAAAGTACATGATATCAGATTCCCTTCTATGTATCATACTTAAATGACTTGATTAATTCATCTCTTGTAAATCAGTTAATATTAATACAACCTTGGCATAAATGTATACATTATTTCTGTAGCTTCATCCTGGCATATCTAAGCAAACGTATAAACCAAATTCTATCTTACTTCATTTTCCGTTTCTTTACGTACGAGCACACATTGTGTCTTGTTGTTGGCCAGCTTCTTTCTATATTTAAGTTCTTTGTTTTGTTTATCACGTGTGTATGATACAATATTGTTTATTTCCTCCGATAATGAATATTCCTTATCTACTTACTTCTATTTCTGATAAGGTATATGGATAATGTACTTACGTTATTTTAAATATGGTGACGAGAAAATATAAGTTACGGAGTAGATCGAACAATACGGTTGACTGTAGAGAACCTGATTATATTTTAGTTACTCAGTTTCATTTGTGATCCTCCAACTGAAAACTGCAATCATTTCAACTATATCAATGGAGAATTAAGAATGATAATTTACGCATAAAATTTAAAACCTGACGTCATTGAACTTAGCTAGTTTTCAATAAAAGTGAAACGAATTGATACTACATTGTCAGTTCAGCCTCAGTAAGTGTATGAACTCGAAAACCACAATATACTGGCAAGGCGGTTCCAGACGTTCGTCACTCGGCGAATCCCGAATGGTCAGCATCGCTCGCCAATGCTCGTCACTTCTCGTCACTTCTCATCACTTCTCGTCACTTCTCGTCACTTCTCATCACTTCTCGTCACTTCTCATCACTTCTCGTCACTTCTCGTCACTTCTCGTCACTTCTCGTCACTTCTCGTCACTTCTCGTCACTGCTCGGCTTTCTTTGATGTGCTGTCAAGACTGACACGCTGCGATTAGGGCGACCATCCGTATTATTCGCGACGAGGTAAAGAGCTTGCAATCCATCCACAGTACTCGCTATTCGGTGAGCGGTCGCTCGAGATTCGCCAAATGACGAATATTTGGAGCTGCCTTTAAAGTCCCAGTAATATAGTTTTATGATTGTAACTGGCATAATGAGGTATGTTGTTTCTAAAAGGAAATTGCACTGCTCAAAATAGCTTCCATTTTACAAGCTTGCATTTTGTTGAACTAAATAAAGCTGCAGCTTCCTCTTGAAACCATTTCCCTCGGAAGTGCTTTTACTGTAGAAGTCGTTGATCACTCTTCATCCTCCGTCGTGCGATCGAAGTCCGTCCTTTGCAAGCGCACAGTACATGGCGCAGGCTTTTAAGTGTCAAGGAGAAGCTTGCGATTATTAACGGCCACTTTCGGAAACGCACACCTTCAGTCAAAGCGTTGCAAAGTGATACAAGAGTTCTTCGTTCATCTAAGATCTTTTATGCCCCCCTTTCCCCTTCCATTTTTGATCTTATCAACTTTTCCTCTGTTCCATTTTGGCTGGACCCTTCCTTTTTGAAAGTACTTTTTTACTGAAAATCTTTCGAAATGTTTGATATACTGACTTTTCAGATATTTTGGCACAATTCGTATTTGAAATATTTTGCTTCTCTTGGAATTACTAAAACTTTCTCTCCCCCCCCCCCCACACACACACAAACGTTTGAATATTTAGGGTTAAATTTTGTTATAATGTGAGTTCATAAATCGACTGGTTTGAAAGAAACATATTCTTAATATGTTGTTACATCGTAAATTAATAGTCAATAATATTTAAAATAGCTTGCTATAAAAATGAATTTGTATTTATAAGTGTCTCATACAGAACATTAATACGTTTTATATTTTCAAAAAATTAGATTAAATATAATGTTGTTGTTTTTTAAAAATAAAATGAACAAACAATACAATCTATTTAAATCAATTATAGATAAGTTTTGAGATTTTATTATTTTGAATGTTAAAAGATCTTACAAGTAACCAACCCTGCGGTTGTCTAAATAGCAATTTTTAGGATTTTCTTTCTTAACTGCACATTTAAGTCCTCGCAATGGATGAAGAAGATATTCTTTGAAGAAATAATCCCAATGAAAATGAGAAAACAATTTGCTTTATTGAATTATATCTCAAGGGAAACGTTTTATCCTCCAGTCAAAAAAATCAGAACATTTTAAAAATTTGATTTATTACTTGGTAATGATGTGTCGTGAAAGAACTCTCTTATTAAAGGAATTTTCTAGGCATTGATGGACCTAAATAAGATGTAAAACAAGACTAAAGTGTATTATATAAGTAGAATAGGAACTAGCCAATTATAACGGTTCAACCACGAAATGTCTTTTACATATAAAACAACTTGTAAAATGAATTTAAAAGTTTTGCAGGTAGTTTTTCGTTGTTTTTTTTCCTTATTAGATAAAAAGCAAAATAAAAAGGCTTGAAAATGTATGATAGAATGAATTGTCATACATTACATATTTTGATGTTTTGTTTCTGTTTAACTTGATGAGGAGAAAAGTATCGTCTAACCGAATTTTCATGGAAGAGATTAAAATTATTAATTTTTGTTCAGGAACACTTTTTCCGTAGCAAATTACTCCTTTGTAGATTTTCATTAGAGTATTGAAATTTTTTGAAAAACTGTTGAGGGAATTGTGTTTACAAGAATTCTGACAAGTCGGGTACATAATAAGCCCCATTTTTCTCTTCTCCTGTAGTAAGGTCGAGTGATATAGGTTTTCAGGATGGAGTAATAAAATATCAGTAAAGGGAATAAATTATATTGCATAGCGATTTTTTACGTTTCGGCTGCCCAGGGAAATTAGAGTTATGAAGAGCTAGGTTAAATAGTGTATTGTTGCGGTACGTGATGTCTTTCTCGAATAAAGAAATGAACAATGTTTGCGTCAGAATGCAAAAAAAAAAAAAAACACTATTGTGTAGAGCACTCTCAAAATGGAGGCATCTCTAAGGAAATTTCTTCTTCTTTCGTGTTTTTAAAAACCATTAGGTTAATGAATTAAAAGCTGCTTCTGAATTTCTAAACTGAATCCACTCTTCTTCATGAAATTGTTCATGCCTTTGGAGGCCGGTATCTTCATTCAATATCTTACACAAACAATATTTATAGAGAAGCAAATATTGACAATAATTTATTTTACAATTGTATTGAGGTTTATTCGTTTACTTACCACACTTGAACGTAATACCAAGCTCCTTTCGAATGATAATCGCATACTTTACTATTTCAATAATTTAATTCTTGTACTTATTTTCATTGGCATGACCATACTATTGGCTACTATTTTTTTCTGTTACTCATTTTGAAAGGTCAAATTCAAGGTCGTGTGTGTTTGTCTCGCTTAGGCAGTAGGTATTTATTGTAAACCTTGCGTTTTTCATTTATTTATTGTAAACAATCGAAGCAATATACGTGTATTCTAATATTTATAATGTACTGAACTGATCTTACTCGGAAAGGAAACAATACGACTTCCCTTTTTCACACTCAACCACATGTGTTTCGTGAATCTCTTCCATATAGTTCCCAAAAGCGAACAATTATTGTACGCTTAATCGTATAATGTTTGACATAATATTACGAAACTAAAAAATAAATAAAAGAGTCATGAGAAAGAAGAGACGAGGCTATTCATACATTCCTATATTGTTCTGAATATCAATGCAACTCCGCTAGTAAAGGAAAACAAAACTTTTGGAGAACTGCTGAGAGATTCCTGAAAGTATTATTTGTTTGTTCAACAATTTGACCGTCTCGATGGAGAAATTACGGACGAATAATGGTATAACTTGAATCGTATACGGCCGAGCGAAAATTGAGACGAACCTGGCCTCGAACTCGGGACCTCCTGTATAGGCTTCGGGAGTCGAGGAGGGTGGTGCAGCGGCGGCGCACCTGCGGCCAAGGAAGGATCTCCCGGGTTCGAGCACTGGTCCGTCGCAATTTTCACTTACACCGCAGACGATGCAAAGTTCCCTCCCCGAGTAGGTACTCGGAAGTAATGAGTTAAAAATGGCATAACGTATTAATATTGGGGAAAGGAAAATCAAATTAGGAACTATTTAACCCATCTATAGATAAAAATTGAAAAATGGATTAGAGTTAAGGTACCAGAATTCGTCAGAAGATCGCACGGAATACTTCACCTTCTCGAATGCAGAAATACTTCGTGCCAGAGAAAAGATAAAAAAATTCCCCATCCCTTCTTGCAGAATCTCCACGAGGTCGAGAGAGAAACCTGCATGAGAGCGCTCTGGGTGGAGCGCATGCCACTTATGGCCCAAGTTCCTTTCCGCTTCGCGTTGGTTGTAGGTGGTGAAGGTTGGTTGTGGAAAGGCGCCGTGGGTGGCGAGTTGGAGAGAGGGTGCAAGGGGTCGTAGGATTCGTCTTCGCTACCACCTTCGCCGCCGTCGTCGCACAACAAGTAGTTTCCGGTTGCGAGAAAAGAAGAAGGAGGAGGAAAGGGGCTCCTTGAGAACGCCGCGGGAGGCGCCACTTCCGCACACTCGCTGGATATGTTTGTTTGTTTTTGTTGGTTTGTTTGTTTGGCCAATCTACCTGAAGTTTTATATTCAATACTACTCCGATGTGTATGAAATTTTTGCATTTTCTGTTTGCTGTGGGAATACTTCTTTTTTTCTCGGGAGTATTTTCCCGGCAGTATCTTCAAGGTGAACTGATCATACAATTTCTTTTTAAAATCCACCATTTTGTCCGATCCTTGTATTTACCTTTTAAGGAGGTTTTTTCGGTAATTATCCTATATTTCATACATTTTATCAAAAGTAATAGTCACATCTAGGTGTGGATTGAAGGATGAATGTCCTGGAATTTCCATCATAAATTAATTCTTACTTGCTTCCAAAGAGTAAATTAGCTTCTTGTCCTCCACGTGATTGTATGCGTTTCAGATTGCTTTTTGATAATAAATTTATGGGTGAAATTTATTTATTATTACTTGTAATGATATTTCTAATCATTTTAAATGACGTATAATGCCACTGAAATTATAATAATCCATTAAGTTTTCGAGTGAACCAGATCTTTCTGTATTTTAATGTTGGTTCATTGAAACTCATGCTTGAATTACTAAATGATAGTTATGTATACGTTTTCAATTAAGAACATCATAGTAACTCGTTACTGCTTTATGGTTTCATATTTTTATTTTCAATTGATTTCGCGTTGTAAAGAGATCTTTTTTAAATGTAAATCTTGAAAAACGTCTTAGAATGCTCGATACACTGCCACTTGTTCAACAGCTTCACGGCATTAAGTACTTCGTGATATAAAATTTCGTTCAACACAAGAAACAAATATTTCACCCCCTTCTCCCTTCCAGCTTTCGTTCACCAAGGATTTTGCTCCATCTTTTCCATACTTTTTGAATACTTCACAACACCCTACAAAATTGTGAATTCCTGGGAGAAGAAGATTATTCAGAATTAATTCACAATAATTATTACAACGTTTGTATTTTACTTATTTGTTATTGAGAAGTATTAATATTTTTAATATAATTGTTACAAAACTTATTGCAAAAAAAATGCTTCTAAGTTGATATTGGGTAAATACATATAAAATGTGTGATTAAATGAAAATGCATTTACAAACTTGAGTGATTATCACAAGAACCTATCATTTTTTTACTTAATGTAAATACATGTTGTATGGGGTTAAAATAAGAATATAAATTTTTACCCTATTTCTCACCTTAGCAGTTTCATCAGATACACTTCCTTCCTACCCTGCTCACTTGTTTGCCTCAATCAGTCCACTTCCTGTGCAAACGTCAACCGCTGCTTCCGGTACTTCGTTGCTCCCTCGAAGCATTCGCTGGTGCTGCCACTTTGAAGAGCAAAACTGAATTATTTTCCCGTTGCGGTTTTCCTGGGACATGTGCTAAGTTTATTATTTGCATCACTCGTAATTATTGACAGACAGAACGTCCTCTACTGAAGCGAGTTCCTTGTCTCGAAGACGTCGTTTGCTGAGACGAGAAAATACAATTATCAATTTCTGAGTTGATTTGATATTTGACTTCTCAATAGAAGTAGTAGTCATACTATCAACCAAAAAGTTAAATTTTTCCAAACTCTTATCAACGGTATTGTCTTCATCGTTAGTTATTTTATGAGATGACTTAGTTCTGTCGCAATTTTTCGTAAAAAACCTCCATTCAGTTCCATCCCACCTCGGATTTTTACCCTTCTCAGACTCAGGTCATACTCAGGTTTTATGTGCTTTTTGGTAACTGCTTTAAACTTGCTTTTTTTACTAGTCATCCTAGAATCTAAACCCTTATTTATAATAAATTTATTATAATAATATATTGTCAATATATTAATAAATATTAATATAATTTATAATAATAAATTTATTGTCAAAAAACAGTACAAACTACGTATGACCACGTGGAGGACAATAAACTAATTTACTCTCCGGATGCAAGCAAGGGACTATCCCATCAATTCCGATCAAGGGCCCTAAGGCAGAGGCGGATTCAAAAATTTCAGCAAAAGTTCCTAGATAAGATAAAAAGTTAACTGCGAGTTATAACGCTAATACAATGTCAATATGTTTGTAATTTAACGCAAAAAATTTACATGTACAAATTATTATCGAACTATAGATTATTCTGACTATAGTGTTTAAAAATCATAAGAATTAAAATAACACTAAATTCACGATTTATTGTTACAATAAACACGCCCCTAGACAAACACTAGAGAACCTGTATAAGAAATCCGCCCGAAGGAAACCCGGGCCACGATGAGGCTACAGAATTAATGTACAAAACCGTGCCAAAGTTGAGTACGCATAAAACTAAATTAATGTGAGCCATAAGACAACACAATCATGCAAGAAAATAGCTTTTGAAATTGTTATAAGTCATTTAAAAAGTGCTACAGCAATGGCGTGATAAAGTACAAGACGAATTTAACTTTTATTAAAATCAATAAATTCTTTTACAGTGTAGAAGCACTGGTGCAGGAGGTAGTTTTTAACCGCGGATTTGTAGAGATTCAATTTCATAATGTCTTTTATATTCTTGGGCAACGAATTATATAGAACGATTCACGAATGATATGGTCCCTTTTAGCAAAGAGTGGTTGACACTCTAGGCCGATGAATATTATTTCTATTGCGAGTATGGTATTCGAGAACGCTACTGTTTCGTATAAAGAAAAGGTGGCACTTCAGTAATTCGGTCTTAACAAACACGACCGTTTCATAAATATAAATGCAAGGAAGTGATAAGATATTTAATTCCTTGAATAAAGGTTTACAAGAGTTTCGGGGGTGAGATTTATAAATTATCCGAACTATCCTCTTCTGAATTCTGAAAGTTTGAATACTCTGACCGGAATTACCCCAGAAGGTAATGCCGTAACGTAAATGGGAGTAAACGTTTGCAAAATATACGCAACGGGAAATACGTGGACTAACTGCGTTAACTAAGATTCGGAATGCGTAACACAATTTGCTTAATTGGGAATTAAGATTGTCAATGTGACAATTCCATTTGAGGTTGTCTTGAATATGGAGACCTAAGAATTTTGTATTTGTAACAGTTTTTAATTGTGTTCCGTTTAAAGAAAGAGAAACCTGGGGTAAAGATTTTGTGATACTATTGTGAAATGACATAGACACTGTTTTGTCAGTGTTTACAATGAGACGATTTGCATGGAACCAAGTCGAAAGTTTAGACAACACGTTTTGAGCGTTGACGTGTTTACATAGTAAATTAGTGTCATCAGCAAAAAATATGGATGATGACATGTCGTTAACATACAATAAAAAGAGTGTAGGGCCGAGAATTGATCCTTGGGGTACTCCGCAAGTAAGTGGCTTTGTTTCTGAAAGACAACGCTGAAGTATTTTATTTTTAGTATAGGATATTTCTACTTGTTGATATCTATC